>VZTU01014897.1:62435-126117 GCA_013400835.1 Zapornia atra | reverse complement strand
ATGGGTATGGGTAACGACTGCTTAAATATAGACACTGGCGAGATAAGTCTCAGCAAAAAAAAAAAAATTAAAAAAAAAATTAGTGAGAAATAATCTCTCCTGCATAATGATCGTGCCCTTCGGGGTAAGACAAAGAGGTAATTCAAAGGAATGGTTTGTTGAGATGGTGCGTTGCGGGAGCACAATTCTTCCAGGCTAAATTACATGGAGGATTACAGCGCCGGATTGCCAGTCGCTATTTAACGTGCTGGCAAAACGATCATTTTGCTCTTTTCATCTCCAAAAGGAATATAAAGGAATGAAAGGAGAAAGTTTACTGGGATTCTAAGAGGAGGCGAGAAGGGCTGGGGAATGCCCCGGGGAGGATAATTATTCTGTACGAGGCACCATCAGAAGGTTACGGGGTTTGTGGTGTAGCGGGAGGCAGCATGGCACAATTAGATGCTTTAGATACTCTTTTCTATACGTCCCGAGCTTTTACATTTGCACAGTAGCCGTTTTCTCTCTCTCTGTGAGTACAAAACGCTATTTTAACATCTGTTCTTTTAAGGCTATTTGCTCTGGGAAGGCAGTGTGTTTTGCCATAAATTTAGGTCATTAATTTGTATCTGTTCTTTGTTTATTTAAGAAACAGGACAAAAGGGCAGCTGCTGAAACATTTGGCTGTGCCGAGGGGTAGTGGGCTCGGCATGCTGGAGTTGTGCGCGCGACCAGCTTGAGTTTGTATCCGCAGCTAGAGGACAGAACTTTATGGGAAGCCTTTGCCAAGGCGTGTGGTGCCCCCCGCTCCACCGCAGCCCTGCCCTCCTAGTTACCCACTTTCGTAGGGGCTGCCGTGCCCAGGGATGGGGATGGAGACGGGGTACGACAAGGGCGAGGACGCACATGCTGATGGCAAAGCAGAAACCTAGCAAGCTGTGTGGGAACGCCGGTGTTGCTGTTGTTTTTAGGAGAGGTTTATAAAGCGATGGGGTTTTACACTGTCGAGTTGGAGGGCTGCAGTTGGCTACCAAAGGTAACACACTGCAAGTAAATCTGACCTATATAATTAGACATTTATAAACAGAAGCACAATAATACCTCATAAATTGATTGTTAACAGCATTTAATGCTCTTAAATTGGTCATTAAGCGCAGAATAATTTCTGGGTATTACTGATATTATGAAGCATTAAGAGAGGTTTTATTTATTCTCATAAGCTTAATGGACTCAAGCAAAATGTATGTGTTTGAAAAGGTCATTTTTTGATTGTTGATTCTGTGACATCTTCTAATCAGTTTAATCAGATCAAACAGAAAAAAAATAATAAATCACACAAGGATCTTGAAGCATCTTCTGTTTCCAACATCCCACTAGAAACCAATGTGTATATCTTACGGAGCCTGACATCACCAACTGGTCACAAAAAGCCCAAGTTCACGATTAAAGTCAAAGGCTGAAGGGTTGCTGCTGTGCACATTGACTTGCACACAGTCCCTGCAGGCTAGCAGGGATCCAGTAGACACAGCATCTTACCTCTCCCCTTAGTCCATAGAAGCCAGGGAAGATATGCGTCCAATAAGGTCCAATACAACAGGAGAAAGGTCACTGCAATGTGCCACCACATAAGTTGTTTAGACCTGGTATGGATTCTGCTGGAGACAGCGGTCAGTCTCATGGCAGCAGCAGCAGCATCAGACCAAATTTTCAGAACTGGTCCCCAAACCCAGGCTCAGTATATTCTTACTGACACTGATCTTTAGGAAAGAAAATTAAAGGCAGTACTTCTGACGGTTCAAAACATGTCTCATTGCCATTTGTGTCTGGCAAAGAATTTCTCTGATCTTCACTGGATCTTTAGATGCGGTAAATCTCCAAGCGTTTTGGGTGCCCAGACACACATGGCAGCTCCCGAGGGCAGATTTTTAAAGCAATTTAGGCTTTTACTTCCTTAATCAGTGGGAAGGAGCACCTAAATGTCTTTATAAATCTGGCGCTGAATCACGCACCACTGAGGAGCATAATACCATTTAGCAAAATCCCAGTGTAACTATTATAAAGGGGATGAGACCAAAAGTGACTTACAGAAATGTGTGGAGTTAATCCAGCAGTTTGCAGCAGATCCACCATTCTAAATAATGAGACTGAGCAGCACTTTTTTTCTTTGCTCCTATTAAAACCTTAATCTTACCAGTTTGACTCATGACCTCCAGCACCAAGGTGCGACAAGACTCCAGGTGAGGGTCGTTCCTCTTTTCTCCTCTCCCTGATCACACTATGGCCCAGCCTTTGGAAGATCTTTCTTCCTATATCTGATACGGCAGGTCCCGCTGGCCCCTTCAGAGGCTTCGTCTTTCCAAGGCTCCAGCCACATTCATCCCAGATGTGGAAACAACCTGGCAGAGCTGGAAGGAGGCAGAACTGACTGGTCGAAGAAGCCCGGAAAGCAAGAGAAGGTAGCAGTGAAGAAAAAGTGGTGGAGGGCTGGGTTTACTGGGAGAGGCTGGAACTAGAAGGGCAAGCAGTAAACCCCTGGAAGCAAATAGCAGAGAGCAGGACTAAGCTGGAGGAGAGCTGAAGGTGTTGGGCTCAGGGGAGCCAGGGCAGGATTCTGCAGTGGACTTTAGCATGAACTCCTGCCCTTAGCCGGGAGGGATGCAAAGCTCAAAGAGGGCCTGGAGCCCCAGGGAATGACTTCTCAGCCCCAGGACCTGGGCTGCTGTTAACACTGGTGGTGAGCACTACCTCTCCCAGCACAGAAATGTGCAGCAGCACAAGCTTTACAGTACCATGAACAAACAGATAAAACTAAATTTCTGCGAGAACATTTTTGGTATGAAAGTGAGGGGAGGAAGAGGGAGACACAGGGGTCTGTCAGGGTTTTACTCTCTACAGCAGAGGCAGTCTGTCCAGGTAGTGGAGAGACTGTCCTTTATCACCTTTTCCAGGCCACTGCTGGCAGACAATGTACAAACTTGTGTCTTAAATTCAGATTCCTCAGTGGACCACTGAGCAGATCAGTCCTGTGAAGATGTGTAGATTTCAATGTATAAAACCTTGGGGGGGGGAGACGCCAGCTCCACAGTCCTGGGATTTTGGAGGGCTTTTTGCTACATACACGCTCCAGAACAGACCGTCTATGTGGAACAGCTCATTTTTATCTGTCCAGGTAATTTGATAAAACAGAGCGAGAGGCAAAACAGATCAGAGAGAGAAGAGTAAATTAACAGTCCAGGGAATCAAACAAAAATTGTTGAACCTTTGTGAAATCAGGGCCCTCAGGAACATGCAAGTGTTTTGTGAAAGATGTGGACAATCGTAGTCATATGTTTTAAATTTAATTTTCACAAAGAAAAATTATTTCCCTGTTTCAAATAAAACAACATATTGTGAGCGCAAGCTATTCCATCTCTGTAACTGAAAGGCTAAAGCCTACAGCTCTTGCTCATTCCTTACTCAAATAACACTCCTACCTACTTGTGGATAAAGAAGAGCTTGAGAAAGGGAATTAAATGCTGCAAGGGTGAGAAGCCAGACTTAGGTCCATATCTAGGAAAATGAATGGTGTGCACCACATGAGGTTTGGGCTTGTTTTTCTTTTGAAGAACAGGCTGCTCTGTTTGAAGCATGTCAAAACTTCTTTGTGGCTTTCCGTGTCTTCTTCAGGTAGAGTGAAAACGAGCATCTGGAAAGGAAAGGCGAAGTGCCTGGACCAAAATGGCTAATTCTTCATTCAAAAGCAACAGGTGGTTTGCTGAAGGTGGCAGAGGCTGTTCTTCTGCTAGCTGGGAACTCATTTGCTGGTTATTACATTCGAGAGAGCAATGTGCTTTGCACATGTAACCTCTCTGCACTTTAACTTCCCCCTCTGTAAAGTAAGAGCAGCAAAATGCTACACTCAGCTTTCTGAAGCATTTCGGGGTCTTCAGATGGAAATGTTGTAGAGCCACATCTGTGTGTGCATGCATCAAAATATATGCATGTGCATCTACAAATGTACATGAGAATATTTTTTTGTGAATAAGAACTACATACTTTATAAAGTATTGTTTTTAATACAATGATGCTTATATGCCAATTCCAGTTTTGCTCATGTCATCTACCTATGAATACTCATTTTTAGCTATATCTCACTGTCTTTTCTAGATCATTTTAAAGGACTGAAATGTTTGAGTAGATTATTCATTACATTCAAAAGTCATTGTCTCAGATTACAAAACTTAAAAATGCCTATTTGGAAAATACTTAGAGGAAGAAGGATTATAGCACAGAAATGAAGACCTTTTTTCCTAAATTGTGCTGTTCTGATTACAAAATCGCCGTTACAGAAGCAATACACTTGCAGAAAGTACCCTGCCCTTTTTCATTTCTGCTAAGACTCTGAATGTTCACACAAGACCATCAAGAGATTATCCTGTAGGAGCTATTTCATCTTTTCTTACTATTTTAAATCAAATTAATTGTTTTTGAAGAGGGGTCCCCTACTCTATTTATATACCCAGCTCCCCCCTGAAACAAGAGTGAATTTGGCTAGCTGCTATGGGAATAGGTCATGCTCCTACATAATTATTTTCTTTCTTCAAACTAGTATATTTTTCATCATCGACGCTTCACAACAGGGAAGAACGGGTGTCAGGTTTCAGTCTCATATGTTCTGTAATTTTACATTCTGTGGCAATGCCCACGGTGCTGGAATAATTTGAAACAGAACTACGATCTTTCCAAGTTTTGTAGAATAAATGTTTAGAATTGGTAAGAGTTTTGAAATGCAAATGTCAATTTTTTTTTTTTCTCCTAACAGTATGTGATTAATTCTTAAAGTACTAACAATGCTTTGCCTATGCATGGAATTAGCGATGGGGATGGAGAAAAGATACCCGCAGGTAAAAGCAATGTGGGTGCCATTTTAGGCGGTGAACCTGCAACGCTCGTTGTGTCAAAGCAGAGACCCAGACCTCTGAGAAAGGGTTGTTGATTCTTGCCGGCTAAGGAATGTCCCTACAACCCTGAGATCACTAGCAAAATGCTCCCCAGCACCATCACCATAAGCCCAGTTCTGCCTAATCTTCATGGGGTGACTCCTGCAGGCAGGGAGCCCACAGAAAACAGCCTGGCACGGATCTGGACAGAAGGACATCCAGGGACTGCCTGACTACTAAGCTACAAGTCAAATAGGGACGGCTGCCCCCAGAATCACCACAGTCCAACTTCACCTGGGACTGTGGGAGGAGGGTGAGGCAGAGGCAAGATGAGGTTTCACCTTGTCAAGAGCTTTGACTCACCCCATTGCAGATGATCCTGGTGATGGCTGAATAGCCACTTAGGGTCTTGATCAACATGAAGAGTATAGAGGCCCCAGACTCCTCCCCTTCCTCAGTGAACAGCACTGCTGATACCTGCCAGCTGCCCCGGACTGTTTGGCAGTAATGGGCTGAGCCAAGGGCATCCAACACTGCACTAAGGAAGACTTTCCCACCTAGCAGACTTGAGAAGAATTGCTGCATAGGCAGTGAGCCTGATGCACCTCACGCTGCCTGCAGCGGATGGGTTTCAGTCCCCTGCCACACCTGGCTTTGCTCACCAAGACTCCAGGAAGATGAGGAGCCCCTGGCCCCAGCTGTCTTGTGGGTGGGCAGAGAAGCGAGTTGTGTGCTTGGTGACACAGGGACTGCACACAACAGAAAGAGGGGAAGATGGCACATGAAGTGCAGTAAGAATTCCTGGGCATGAAGCATTGGAAGGGAGTCCCTATCACCCATGCCCTGCAGTAGGTCTGACCTCAGGACTGGGAAGGCCACGTTCTAATATGGGTGATGCCCAGGAAGTTCAGAGCTGGAAGCCTGAGGAGCAACCAAAACTGGAACCAGGGATCACAAGAGGCTTCTAACTCTTTTTCACCTGGACTGCTGTCATCAGTCTTTATAGGGCACAAGGAATCATGGGCATGGCTTTCAAGCCTGGGCTCCATTTAACTTTCCCTTGTTCTCCTTCTGCAACAGAAGAAAGTCTCTCCCACTGCTGTTTGAATACTCCCACTGTGGTTTTGGTAGCAGCTGCCACTCCAAAGAGTATACCCTGTTATATCTACTCGGGAAGAGTGTTCAGCCTCCAAAAGCCATCTGCTAGCAACATCCAAGCACCCTGAACGGTGGTGCTTGCTGGAGACATTGCTGGGGCAGCTTGCTCTCCTGAATGGCCACAGCAGGCTATTAGAAGAAAAGACTGGGGACCCCTCCAGTTACTCCACCGTGCCAAATCTCCTGTCCCTTCTCCCACCGCTCCCACATCATGCTTCCAACGGGGATGGGCCTGAATTTGAAAATTTGCACCCGTCCCCCCCATTTGGGTTTGTGAGTTTGTAGGAACAGAGGGCTGACCGCAAAAATCGCATGAGACTTTTCTCCAAGTGTAGTGGGACTTGGATTTCAGAATTTGTTTTAATCCTAATTCTATTTTAGCCTGACAGCTTCTCCATTTAATACTTAACTACCACTGTAAACAAAAAAAAGAAAAGGTCCATGCAGAAGGCAGGAATGTGACCTTTTATGCTTTCTCCTGCAACGTTGAGATAAAATTATGTGATGGTGTCAATGCAGACTGCAAGGTAGCGATGGGTCTGCCCAGGGCAAAACCACCCGGGTGTACTGGCTGCAGAGGTCAGGGCTGGGGTCCCTTCTTTGTAATCAACCTGCTATGTAACACTAAGCTTGGCCATGCCTAAACATTTCTACTTGGAGATGAATGCAGCTTTCATATACAGGGATCATCATCTGTAAATATAACATTTATCATCTAAAGACTTCAAAAAAACGTTTTCATTTCTTGCAAAGAGGGTTCAGTGTAAGAATGAAAAGAGCTACATTAAAGCTAAGTCGGTATTATTATCTACAAACACTAGCTTAAATGAATAATCTTGTAAGCTGCTAGCAGTTTATTGAAAGCCACTGCAAATGTGCTCCAACCCATGATAGCTATATACAAAAGACTATAAATTGTTTTTTTCCATGCTTAAGTTGGAAACTGTAAATTCCATATTTTTAAGTCATTCAATTTGGTTTGGGTTTTTTTTTTTCCCTTGATTACTCTCTTGATATTTGCAAGGGTTTTTCAGGAGTAAAGAACCTGTCTCTCTGGTTACAAAGAGAAAAACAGTTCATGGGACATGAAGCTTTGTCAAATGAATTAAAAAATGCTGCCTGGATTAATTACTCAATTTTCACTAACACTGAGAGCAAAATCTCTGATTTAAAATTTTTCTTTAAAGTACAGAGGTGGGGGGAAAGCATTAAAATTGAATAATGCTGGAATTCTGTACCTGTGTGGATAGTGTCATAGAACAGGATTTAACCAAAACAAGGTGTTCTAACTGCAGGCATTACTTCAATGAAGACATTTCCAACAGTACAGGTTATTTCAGACCATAATATAAGTGCAGGATAATTTAAATTAATATAAAAGATCCTTTGGGGGACCATATTTTTTAATTGCAATTACACAATGAATATTTGATACTTATATTTGGCATATAATGAGGATTAAAATTATATTCCCCAAACAGAGGTTTAATAACAATGTAAACTACCAAGAACTTCATTAAGGGGGCTAAGGGATTAGAAATGAGATTTAAAGGTGGCCAAGGGGAAAATCAGAAACTTCAAACATCTCTCCTAATATAAATTGCAATATTTAATATAAAACATGAAGAATTCATGCAGGTCTCAATCAAAGTGCTAAAAAGCTGCCTTTGAAACTGAGCCATCCCCAAATGAAAACCCCGTAGCTGAAGACCCTGCCCTCGCCCTGAGGATTAGCGTGCTAAAGCCCAGCTCCTGGTGGGAACTGCACTCAGCCCTGCCTGGGGATGTTTCGCTGGCTCCCTGGCCAGGCTCCCACCTGGAGCTGGGGAGCAGGCAAGGCAGATCAGGGTGGCATTGGTGCTGCCAGGCATGCTTGCCAGGGCTGGGGATTGCACCGTGGACCTTCATGCCATAAGCCTCCGCAGCTTTTGCTAAAGAGCATGTCTCCTGGGTTGAGAACAAGAGCAGACTCCTACTCTGCAGCGCAGCCGTAGAGCAGGATGCGCAATGCTCACTGACCTGTGGGTATATTATGTATTATGCAGTGCATTTGCATTTGCTCCTTCTCCCCGAGCCAGCTGTGAGTCGAAAGCCTGCTCTGACCCTACAGCGACGCTACCTGCCCAGGGAGATAGCCTAGCTACGACCTCGCCATCTCTGGGAGGGTCCTGTGTACACTGGACTGTGCAGAGGAGCCAAGCACTCTCTGTGGTGGGAAAGCACACCGTGTCTTCTGTCTCACCCTGTCCCACTGAGGTGGTCGTGATGCTTTATGGTGCTGCTGCTGGGGCTGGGGCAGGGGGCTGGGACTTCCTAACCTTTTATTCCAGGATTTCAGTCATTTGAAACAAAGAGCTGAGATTTTCAAAAAAAGGATCCTCACACAAGGCTCCCAAGTCAGTCTTTGGGCATCTGGACAGGTATCAGAAAGGACAAAATAATTGGCAGCTTCCTTAAGGTTCAGTTGCCTTTCAGGCTATATATGTTCATAAATATGACTGCATGCCAGAGCCCAGTGTCAGGCTCCTTCTTCTGCCCATCTCAGGTAAAGCAGACAGGGCAGCTCACCTCCTCCCAACCCAAAAAGCTTTCCCCGACATAAGCTGGGGACTCCTGTGCAGCACAGGGAGGCTGTGGGGCACACAGTCCCCCCTGCCTGAATCTCATCTTGCAGCAGGAGGTCTTCCTCTGGGTATTCCATGTCAGGATCAGTCTCACAGCACATAATTATTCCCAGACCCAAATGTGGCCAAGGTGTCTCGCAGGTCGCTCCCCTCTCCTTTGACAAAGGCTTTGAGACAAATAACATCCCTTGGACACATTTTCTACCACATAAATAAGCCCAACTACACGCCTGTCTTTTCATGAGCAGACAGTGTTATTTCCAGCTGCAGCAATCTGCGTCACTTGACTAAGAAGCTATATATACATATTTATACATCTATATGTGTAGATGTGTGTATGTATGTGAGTATATACATGTGCTATATATGGATGCATATATATGTGTATGCATGCATTTGTGTGTATTTATGTATCTGTGTGCCTTCACCTGTGTGCTCGGCAGGGCCGGCGGTTCAGAGCACACACCCAGTCCTACCTTGGCTAATGTCATCACCTGGGCGCTGCCTGCGGTGTCCCACATCTAGAAGTGAGCGATGTACCTGCAAAGTGCAAAGTAGAGCCTCCTCTCTGCTCTGATTGCTTTTGTATTTACTTCTTCATTAATCATCTCCCCCTGATATGTGGGAGGAGATTCTGATGATGAATATGTGTTAAATAATTTGCAAGCATTGGTTTTTTTGTCCCGGTTTTCCAACGTATCAAACTGGCATAAATATTGGCAGAATTTCCTTTAATCCTCCAAGGCATCCACGCCTCACTCTCCATCCCAAGCCCTAATCTCTCTAATATGTTGTTGGGTCAGTTATCCAAGATGGAGCGCATGCATCCTTTCCTGACTTGTTTTCTTGCTCTTTCCCTTTAGCTAACATTGGCTTTGACAAGAGAAATGTCCCCTCCCTCTCTGCTCTTCAGATAAATCTGCACCCCACCCTACACAGAGGGGAGAATGGATGGAGTAGCTAGATTTTTTTGGACACAAAGTAGTACCTTTGTGGGTCCCTAATTCACCCTTCCAAGACTCATAATTGCCAACAGAGGTCTTTTTTCCTTCTCATAATGTACAAAATGATCTGCCCTTTTATGATTGCCTTGAGAATATCCCACAAAGCTGACGGTGAGGGAGCAGATGCCTCATTCAATTCCAAATAGAAGGAAATCTGTTGTCTCAAATAATCCCTAAATTCAGACACTTTCAGCCAGCTATTATCAAGAGACCACATTTTAAGAGCAGATGTGTTATTAAGGCTGAGAAATGTTATGAGTACTTCGTGATCTGACAAATGAATTCAGGCTATCCAGCATTCCAACATTTGATCTTTTAATAATTCAAAAAATGANAGGGGGTGTCCCTTCCACAAGACTCTGACCTGGAATTTTAGGGCTCGCCTAAATTTTCTGCAGAATATTGCCAGTGGAGATTTGGGGTGCATGCAGCTTACGCTGACAAGATAATTTCTTCGCTGTGAGGGCGATGGCTAGACCTCTGCCTTCCGAGCTGATCTGGCGTTTTTGCCACCCAGACTCGAGCTGTATGCCCGTCTGATGCAAAGGCTCGTTTGGATACAGCAGCATGAACCTGGTTCTCATCTCACCGCGGCGCATGTGACTGCGCTGCCTGCCACAAAACACTTCTGCTTCACACATGTGTGAGGGAGGTTAGACACGGGGCCGGGGTCGTGCCCAAAGGGCGTGAAGAGTCCATGAAGGCCCGCCTTGCCAATGTGACAGCTCTCGTGCGTTTCACTGGGCAGCACGTAAAAGCTGCTGTACCCGTCTCGGAGCTGGGGTCTGGAGAAACCGCTCATTTTCTCCCCTGCCATCAAGTTCCTCCTTCTAGCTGATGTTTGAGCTGCTGTCCTCGGGGGCATGCAGAGCCTGGCTGCCTACGCGGGCAGCAGGCGAGGAGCAGCCCTGCACTATGGGGAAGTCCGCAGGCAAATGTGGGCAAGAAGGGCAGGAAGGCACAGTGGTGGGAGGTGCCGGGGCAGTGCCGTCTAGACAGCAACCAAATGAGCAGTCTGGGTGTGCGGAGGGGCTTCTGTGGCCATTTACCTGGCTGCAATAAATGAGCTGGTTCTTCCTCTCCTCAGAGGAGGCTGGAGAGGTGTTGGTACTGCCCGCAGGACAGATTGCTGGAGGGTTACTTAGCTCCAGGAGTGCCCTGTCCTGCTCAGAGACACAAAAGCAAGGAAGTCTCTCCCTAACCATTTAAGTGCTGGGGTTTGGTATCATGGACTTCTCAGGTTCCTCCTTAGCCTCATGAGTCATTTGAGGGTACTCTATAGCTGCTGTCTGGGGAGACAAGCAAGCCGTGACAGACATACTGAGCCTTTTCTGCACCCACAAACTCTCTGCTCCTATTTGTGTAGCTCCATGACAAACCAAAATTCTGCTGCTTTTGAAATCTTCACCAACTCTGGTGGGGTGGTCACCTTACAGAAGAGGGCAAGCACCTACCACCATTCACAGTGTGGAGCCCAAGAAACCACAGCACTGAGAGGATGCATGATTTGTCCCACCTGAGTGGGAAATGAGAGACACTGTTGTATTGCCTGGGTTGCACCTCTGCTCCACAAAACCACAAAATACACAGACACCTTTCTCATTCCGTATCCTGGGCTACACATACCTCCAGGTACTTGCCATGGGAAATCCTTGAAGATGAAGACAGACAAATCCTTTTTAAAAATTGAAAAACAAAAAAAAATCCAGTTAGAACCTGCATCACCAGGGACCAGCCCTAGAGAGGAGAATCTGCAGCTAAAGCTTTCAATGAAGCCTAAGTGACACAGGTGCTCAGACTAAAAACCTTCCTCTTGCACTTTTGGGATTCTTGCTCAGCATTCCCTCAGAAAACCTTTCAGGTTTTCCTCAATACCCCCTTCAGTGGTTTCTATTAACTTTGACACCTGCAGATTTGAGGTTGGAGAAAGGGCCACATGGCCCCAAATGAGGCAGGGCTGCAATAGTCCCAGGGAGCCTTTAGGAGTGTCTTGCAGCACCCCCGTCTCTAGTGGGCTGGATTTGCCACTATCAGCAGCAAGAACATGCTGCATTGGTCCAGGAACCAAAGCCAAACGCTGCTCAGACATGCCATCTGTAAAAAATAATGATACCCTCCTCCCCAACATTCTGGGAGTTTTACATCCATTTGGTCATTCTGAGCTTTTCTGATGATCAGAGAAAGCCTCCTGCCTCCGAGCAGGTTTGCTCAAAAAGCATATTTCGACATCTTTTACTTCTGAGCTGAAAAAGAAGCAGCCTGCATAGAAACCTAGTTTTCCTCACTCAGATGTACCACATTTTAAATTCAGAAACAAAGAGATGCACATGGGTAAGTGAAAGCACATCTTGCAGAGATCATCCGAGAGCTCCTACATCTTTCAGACTACTACCATAAGCACAACTCGCCGACCACTCAATCTGAGGGAAGAAATGAGAAATTATGAGGGTCACTGAGCACTCCACATACCTCCAAGTGCTGCAGTTGTTTAACGAGTCGGCTATTGTAGCGGCGACACCCGGAGAAGGGCCGTGCTCCTCCGTGGGCTCCGCACACACTCCACTGCCTGTGCACTGAGGTAGCTTGGCCACCACAGAGAGGACGAGTTAGCAACCCCTTCCCCCCCTTCCACCCCAAACCGAGACTGTTTCCCGACAGCCGGGGCTGGGGTGTTATCCTCATGTTTGTGATTCTTTTTCACAGGAAGATTGCAATGTGTGGTTTGGGTTTGGGGTTGGGTTTTTTTTTTTCTTTCTTTCTTTTTAAATGCACATTTAGTCTGAGCAGTAATGCAGGAGATCTGAGGTGCTAATATATGATGTGAGGAAGGACTGAAGTCTCCTGAGGGGCGGGGAGGGGGGGGGGTCTTTTTGGCAATGACTTGCCTCAGTGAGAGGTTTGAATGAGGAATGCTACGTGCACCGAAATCACTTACAGGACACATGCACGCAGAGGTGAAAGCTTGGTTGGTGAAGGGGGGGAGAGCATCCTTCACACCCCCTTTCCCCATCCCCAGAATACTCGCCCTATCCCAGTTTCTCCGTTTCCTCCTTCTCAGCGATGCTTCTCCGGCAAATTCTTCTGCGGGTCAGACCTGCTGGTACACATGGTGCTACAGGGACAGGACTGGCACAGTTCCAGGTCATATCTAAAGCGGATGGGATTTAATGTGTGCATGAGGCTGGATTTGTGGGTAGAGGTTAGAAAAGCTACAATTTTCCAAATTGGACTACTTACTCCTCAGGACAAGCAGGGATGCCAGGTTTTCTGCTGCAGACGTACCCGTCATGCCGTTGGCATGAGCAGCCCCACCAGGTTGCACCAGTTCTAAATCAGTTACTAAAATAAATAGCAGTACTAGTTAAATTAGTTATTTCTGGTCAGAAAATGAAGATGGATTAGCTAAAACAGATCAAATACTGACAAAAAACTAACAACATTTTAAATTAAGACTCTTTTACGAGTCAAGATTTTGAAATGGAAAGTAAAGGTTTTAAAAAAGCAAGCAGTAGAAGATTTAGAAAAATAAGTGAGCCCCCACACACTAACTTTCCCCCTATATTCTACCACAGTAAAAGATATCTCTACAATCAAAGCTTATTTCATCAGGAGTGGTGTGATAAGTATCCTTATAGTGTGCATATACTCTTCACAACAGGAAAGATCAAAATTTTCTAATTGCTTCAGAGATGTATAAATGTCAGGCTGCTTGGTTATTATTTGTTCACAAGGTAAAATCAGGACAGTGGTTTAATTACAAGGGAATATATTTGACCAGAGATGTTGCTTTCAGTGTTGTACAAAAAAAAAACCCCAGGCCCAGAGGTATCTGGATAGGTCAGAGAAAGGGATCTGTGGACAGGAAACCTCTAGTCAACAGGTTAAATTTGCTGCTCAGTATGTTTAATAGTATCACAGAATCACAGAACATTGGAGGTCAGAAGGGACCTTTGGAGGTCATCTCATTCAACTCCCTCCCCCTGCTCTAGCAGCGTCACCTAGAGTAGGCTGTCCAGGACCATCTCCTGATGGCTTTTGAATATCTCCAAGGATGGAGACTCCACCATCTCTTTGGACAACCTGTGCCAGTGTTTGGTCACCCTCACAGTAAAAAAGTGTTTCCTAATGTTCAGACGGACCCTTCTGTGTTTCAGTTTGTGCCCATTGACTCTGGTCCTGTCACTGGGCACCACTGAGAAAAGTGGCTCCATCTTCTTTACATGTTCCCTTCAGATATTTGCACACAGTGATGAACTTCACCCCAAACCTTCTCTTCTCCAGGCTAAACAGACCCAGCTCTCTCAGCCTTTCCTCATATGAGAGATGCTCCAGTGCCCTAATCATCCTCATAGCCCTCTGCCTGACTCTCTCCAGTAGTTCCTTGTCATCCTTGAACTGGGTGGGGATTCCAGAGTTGTGCACAATATTCCAGATGTGGCCTCACCAGTGCAGAGTAGAAGGGGAGGATAACCTCCCTCGACCTGCTAGCCACGGTCTTCTTCGTGCACCCCAGGATACCATGGGCCTTCTTAGCCATGAGAGCACATTGCTGGCTCATGCTCAACTCATTGTCCACTGTGACACTCAAGTCCTCTGCAGATCTGCTTCCCAACCCGTACTGGTGGCTGGGGCTATTCGTCCCTAGGTGCAGGACCCTGCACAAATACACGTGGCATGTTGTAGAGTGCAAATCAAGGAGGCAGTTTGCTGTAATTAGAAGTGCTTTCTCAGCCATGAGGTGCCATGATACCTTGAATAGACAGTGTCCTCAGCAGTAGGTAGACAGGGTACACTACTCTCTATAGTGATATATAGGGCATACTGCCATCAGTAGCGGGCAGAGTTAAGGTTCACAGAGCTCTAAGGCTGAATCTTTCAAGTATATTTTGAAATATCTTGAAAACTTTGTCTTAACTTAGATTTTCCAAACTGAATATGAAATAGACTCAACATAGGAGACTATTTTTTCCTTGTAGTACATATCTGCATTTACAGCCCAAGTGTGTTAATTAAGCATTTGATATACAATTTTTTAGGGATTCCTTCCTCTACATGTTCTTCAGAAATGTCTTGAGTAAATCTTGCTTGTGAAGGGAGACCATCATTATTCTAAGCAAAAAAAAATGAGGGGGGGGGGGGGGGGAAGTCTGTTCCATGCAAAGCTTATGTGCTCTGCAGTTTATTTGTGGCAGTTACAATTGCAGAAGGAGTTCTGGGTGATAAATACATCCAAGCATGCAGTGGCAGATCTCTATCAGTGCTGTAATGCTATATAGGACTAATGTCGTATTGTCAAAGTGACTGGGTTTTACCATGGATGGTGTTTCTTCATCTGTGAACTCCAAGTTATACAAACCCTGTGGCCACTTGTTTCAGTATGTAGTCAGATTTGGCTACTTTAAGGTATACTTAAGGTATATGCTGTCCTGAAATTGCAAATTTAGGTGTCACTGTAGTACCATCCAAAAGTCAGAATGCTAGTGGGCAAGAAAGACAGTACAAATAAGAAGATTTCTAACTTTCAGGGTAAGAAAACATTGAGATAAGGAGTCAGGGGAAAAAAAAAAAAGAAAAAAAGAAAAGGAAAAAAAAGAGAAATAAATAATTATCCTTTTTAAACTTTCATGTTGTCGGGAAGACAGGTCATCTCAACATAACTTTTTAAAAAATGAAGCAAAACACCTAGCGAAAGAGTAAATCTATAAACCTATAAACCTATGATTATCCAGGTCAGTCATTTCACATTAGATGATTCCAGGGGTGGGGGTAGGGGGGTTAGAAATTGCTTTTTTACCAGCAATCTAAGTACATCATTATCTACAGAGAATTTACCATCTCTCCATAATAATAGCCCCTCTCTAGAAATACACTTATCCCTTAAAAACAATCACTCGCATATTTGAATATAAGCAAATACTGTAGGGAAACATTTTAGCTTTGCATGTTTTCCAGTATTGCTCCCTTCCCTCTTTCTCTTCATTCCTGTTGGTGATGGGCGAATTGGTGTAAAATCACGCCAGCCAGCAGGACCTTTCCGCACTTTACCACAGCCTCCTTATTACACTGGGTTTAGGTAACAGGTTTGCACCTTTTTTTGTGTGAAGAGGAGAACTTGCCTTCGCAGCCTTGCATGCAGAAAGGCCTGTCTACAGCAAATCAAGTTACAATTTTGAGCCACATTCTGCTTTCCATGTTTGCATAAAACTCCCACTGACATGAATAAGAGTTCTGTGTATATCATGCTGTGTAATAAATAGCATTCAAAACAGAACCTATGCAAAGCTTTCTCACTGTTTCGGGCTACCAATTTATCCTTGTATTTACAGAATATTGATGTAAGCAGATGCCCAAACTGCCTGTCATTTTAAAATATGCAGCGATGACTGGTGCAGCGGCTACTGACTATAAAACCACCGCAAACTTTCCGGGGCTGCAATCTTGCCTGTCCCTCTGCTCTGCTCCCCCAGGCCATGATAGAAGATGCCCTCATCCTGACTCAGCTCTGGGCGATTACACATGCACTCTCCCACTTGGCAAATGACGTGCACCAGAGCTCACACTCGCCTTCACTGGCACAGCAATGGCCTTGCGGCTCCGCTGTCTCTACGTTGGGGATGGTAGACAAAAGAGAATCACAACTCCTGAGCCACCAGGTTTTATCTGGAGGGGGGTTGTACAGCTATAGCTGCCTATTACAAGGAGCAAATCCTTTCTGATCCCTTGGGCTGTGAACCAAAAGCAGAGCAGCAGCTTCCATGGTGATCAGAGATGGGACAGTGCAGGTTCAACTTCCCACAACACACAGACCTCTGACTCTACCTCTCTTCCAGCCTCAGAGGAAAGACTTTACTCTCCTTTCTCCCATCTATGACGTCTCAGAGTTTCTGGGTTTTAATAAGGCAATTGACAAATAACATCAGCACAGCATAAATCAAACACTAAATATTTACGTGCCATATAAATCTCAAGAAACGCTGTCATCTTTTGTGTACTTGTTTCAGAGCCTCAGCATGCTCATTACTTGTGCTAAGGGGGCCGGGGAGTAAATGAGCAACTAAGCTGGTTACGACTGCAACTTTCCTCAGTGAAAGTCAATGAGAGGCAAGCAGGGCACACCAGATTTATGTACGGAGCTTGTCATCGGCAAGCACTGCGCTCAGAAAGGTCGGGATGGCTCTGCCAGATACAATACCCCGTTCCCTGATTTTTTGCGAACATTATCCCTTGATTAAAGCTCTCCCCAACTGGTTTTGGCTTGGGACACAAGCTTGTTCCAGCTGCCGCTCTCCCCTCCTGGAGGCCAGCACAGCCACCAGCGCATTGCTGGCAACTTCCTGGGCAATGTCTCCTATGGGGGATGCTGGTCCTGGCTGTCCCCATCCTGCCCACCCTGCTGGGGAGTGGCAGAGGAGCTGAGGATGGAGCAGGACAGCTCTTCCCAGCTGTGACCCACTGCCAGTACAGGAAAACTGAGAAGCGCTCTTCAGCCTGACAGCAGGCAGCAGCTCATCAACTAGTGTCCTCCAACACTTGACTCCTCCCAAGCCAGCACAACAGCTCTGTGCTTGCCACCCATGTGCGTGTGTGCCCTTGCATGCCTGGGTGCAGCAAATAAGCCTTCCAAAAGCACCCTGTCCTTACTGAGTGTGCTTTGGAGGTGGGCCACTCCACAAATATTGGAAAAGCCCTGTGGAGCTATTTTATTTTATATTTGAGCATTGCTAATACATGACGACATCACTTCCACCCTTTGCAATTTTCCACAGATGATTTCTAAAACCATTTAATAGGGTTTCCACGGAGCTCAGCCATCTTGTGAAGGAAAATAAGCGGCTCTGCTGCCCTGAGGAAGCCAGAGGAGACGACTCTCAAAAAGATATCTGAACGCATGCTTTGTGTTGGGCAAGAAAAGTCAGTGAGACAAGAGAAAAAAACTGTAGCTAATAAATCATAAGTTAAATCTTCTGCAAAGGAAAAGCCACTTTCAAGTCAAAGAAGTTCTGGCTCTACAACATCTGCAGCAAGGCACCAAGCGATAGCACCCTGTATCATTAAAGGAAAGATACGGTGACACAGTCATAATGCCGTCACTGGTGACACTTGAGAGCCGGACACTTTCAGTTAGCAGCTACTGAGGGATAACAGGCCCTCAGGTATCTGCACAAAACTGGTTGCCATAAAACTTTCTCATTTTCCAAATTTTTCATTTTTAGCTGACTTGGATATGGCAATTAATTTTGGAGCCAAGGAGACACTCTTGTGCATTTCCATGAAAATAAGTCACTGTTTGTATGTTTACTCAGAACGGGATGAAAAATATTTAGTGATTTTCTACATCTCACTTATTGATTGTACAACTAAGAAGTTTGACATTTGTGAGGTGTGCTTGTGGAATGAAAAATAGCAGATTCCCAGTCTTATTTTTTGTGTTGGGATTTTTATTTTGGTTTTGGAAACTAACAGCATGGTTATATATTTCCACCACATATTTTAATGTGAAGTGTTGACCTTACCAGATCTTTTAGGATGCGTATGAAAATCCACTTTAACTTATAAACAAGAGGGAAAGACAGAAGCATACCAAAAATTAAAGGGAGAAGGGGGGCATAATGATTACAAGTGACTTGAGGCTGCTGTCTATTATAAAAACTGCCCACAGATTTGTATTACAAGACCATGGTTTTGGCATCTTACAGCTGTGCCAAACATTAATCATTGGAAGTTAAATTTACCACACTGTTCAGGTTCATTGATTTTTTTGTTGTTGTTGTTGGTTCTTATTTTTGGAAAATTTCTGATTCATCAGCTTTGGCCTTTCCAAGAATGAGGTTTGGGAAAAATATGTTGGTTTGCCCAAATTTAAATGTTCTGCCAACTTTTTCTTGGAACCATTGTAGCATTCCCATGCTTCGAAGCAGGACTTGAAATCTGGCAGGGGATTGGCCTTGACTTCATTGATGTGCATCATACCATCTTTCTGAAAATCCACCTAATTTGGCCAACACATGCTTCTGGGTAGGGGGCGGAATCTCAGTTCATAGCTGCTCAGTGGAGACTCTACAGATGTTAACAGATAGAGCCCCCATGAATGCCACTGTCATGGAGCATGCTCCATCCCATCATTATCTCCAAGAGACAATAGAGACTGAACATGTATCTCTGTGTGAAACAACAGAGCATACCTCAGGCCAGCGTTACAGGAGAGAAGCCAGCCTTTCCCTGTAATAGCTGCTCTAGGCTGAGTTAGAGCCAGCACTGAGAAGAAGGGCCATATCTGTAGAGGAGAAGACTACATCTGTATGATACCCTCAGGTTATGTTTATGCTGGTGGACCTGAAAACATGTCCAGGCTCTTGTAGGTGCCCATCGGGTTGCCAGCTGTCAGGGAGAGACTGGATCTAGTGAGGTAGAGGATCCAGGCTAAGTAAATTTGAGATCTAGAAGGCAAGAGAAACAAGAAGGCAAGAAAAGGGAGCAGAGGGGCTGTGGCATAAGTCATTTAGAGGGCCAGAGACAGAACAGACCAAAGTGTGAACAGGAATGGAAAGACCAACCATGACCAGAAGAGCACATTTCCTAGTGGTTTTCTGACAGTGTCTGGAAAGAACAACTGTACTGTTATGGGCAATCCCATGAAATTCTCATTTGGAGAAATGTGTTCATAGGACAGCATGGTGTATCAGACTGCTTTGGCACAAGAGATATGGCAGTCAGCACAAGGGAAATCTAGTTTTGACTTTCTTATGGTGTGTGAAGATCAACTAATCAGTGGACTGGAAGTTGGTGGCTGCTTAGGGACCTTCATTGTGACCTGACTGAACTCTCAACACCAAAGACGATATCCCCAGTAGTATGCATACTTGAAACCTGAGAAGGGCTAATACCTCAGGGTGATAGGAATGTGAGGAAAACTGGGACTAAAAATTTGCAAAGACGCCAAGAAGGCTGTGTAAGAATACTCAGGTCACTCTATGGTCAAGAGGCCAAACTTTCACTATTAAGAAAAAGGGCTTATTTGTCTGACAACTCATTCTGTTTACAAGGCAAAGAGAAGCCATCACTTAGGTGGAAAAATGCAAATGGCAGGGCAAGAGAGACTAAACAAGGGGCATTATAACTTACCAAGTTTTAACAAAAACTAAGTGGGTTCACAGAGCTGGGGAAACAACAGACTAAGAATGATTTCTTTAATATAGTAGAACCAAAAGGAATTAGCATCAGTTTATTACTGGGGAGGGGGGGGGNGGATGCCAGCATCGTTAATGATGCAGAAATATTCAGTGCTTTTTTTTTTTTCCATTTTACTTGGAGAGAAGTGGGGCAACGTATCAGTAACAGTATCAAATGAAGATGTGAAAGTCCTTTCCAAACTACAAATAACTGAAGGGTATATAAAACTACTCCTAGAGAGATTAGTATTTTAAAATTAGCTGGTTTGGATAACTAGCATGAGAGAGAGTGGTAGAACTTTTGCTGAGAGAATCTCTTTCCCACTATTATTTCTGGCAAATACTTGTATACGAAGAAATCCCAGAAGGCTCCAGATGATCCTACACAGTATAAGGCAAATCACTGATTCTCCACAGTGGATACTCAGATCACCTACTACAGTCTTCTGTGCAGAAGTCCTGACTTCTCAGACGCAGGTGGGAGACTGTGTGTGGAGCACAGAAAACCCAGGAGCCCCGCAGGGGTGACCCTGAAGAACTGGACCCTTCTCATCTCCCTGTGCAATCCACCACCCATAAACAGGAATAATTCTACCTCCTTGTCTCCGAAAGGTGTTGTGAAACAGTGCAAAGTACTCCAGAAGAGCCTGCAGGAAAGCAAATTGCTCCTGGGGTCTGAACGCTGTTCAGTGAACAAGGCACAGGGTCTTGCGCTGAGCACAGACCCAATATAAATAGCTGCTCATTAAGCGAGCACCACCTGCTCCATGAGCTGGATGAGGCGGGGGTTCTGTGGGACAAACAGCGCAGGATTATGCTCATGTAATTAAAGACTGCTGCAACGTGCGTACGCACAGAGGGGCCAAACTGCAGCTCCACAAGCCAGCTTAGCAATGGCCTTTTCTAGCTTCTCAGTGCTTGATTTTGCCACCCTCAGTAACGATCTTTCACTGCGGTTTGTGTGTGTAACGCCATCATGTAGTCTTTGGTAAGGGACTGAAGCAGACTTGGCATTGTGGAGCACAGTGGAACCCCTTTTAATTGCCTCTGAGACATCACTGCTGGGAAGCAAGACAAAAGGTGGTAGGAGAAGCAGACAAAAGGAGCTACGAGGCTCCTGGTATTCCAGAACACACCCAGAGAGGAAGCGGGAAGGAAAAGAGAAAGAAGAAATGCCGAATGTGATGCTTGAGTGGAAAACGCAAGCAAACCCCTCTTTGTCTCCCTAAGACCCCAAACTTGGGGAAAGCTTGCCTTCTGATCCTGGTTCCAGCTCTGTGACTCAGGCTTCGCTCTCCAGATCGGCAGTGTATCTTCCCATTTATCTCTAACTAGGACAATTTCTGAGTCCTATATGAGTCATCAGTGGGTTTTATATAGAAACCAAAGAAGGTTCTTCCAGTCTCTCAGTAAGATATGCCGTGCTGCCAGGGAAGCACTTTTGGTTGTTCTGACGAGCAATTGTAACTGCTCTGAATTGCCAGAAATACTGTCTGAAGAGCAAAAGGATCATTTGCCATCGAAATCCAAAAGGGTTTATAATGCAATCTTTGTGTCGCCTGAATGCGTTGATCCCACCTTGCAATCGCTGATATTAGGCTTTGCAAACTGGCCAGATCCCAGTGGGTATAATTTTCAGGCTGGCTAACTCGCAGGGTTCGAGTGATGCCACTCAGGGGCTCGGAGCCAGCGGAGGGGAGGGGGTGGCGTGCGACGCACAGGAAGGGGGTCTGAGTCAGGGCTCCCAAGAGCAAGGAGACCTGCCTCCTCTCTCCTTCCTGCTTCTGGAAACCACTCCTCGCCAGCCAGGTCCGCTCACTGACAGCCACCTACCCTGCAGTTAGGTCCTGTCCTTTCTCAGCTGAGACAGGAGGGACAGGTGGCCCATGCCGGAAGCAGTGGCTGCGGCACAGGAGCAGGGGGGGATCCTGGTTGAGAGCCCAGAGCTGCCATGTGACAAACAGGAGGCCAGGTATTAACAGGTGGGTGAGAAGACAGGGGCTGGCTGCCTGCTCGAGGAAGCGGCCGTTTTAAAACCAAGGCAGCAAGGATCACAGGGAGAGCGTGCATGGTGGGGAGGGCATATTTTGAAGAGGAGGAGGAAGGAGCTGTTTTGGAATTGGGTGTAAAGCCATTTGTTTGGAGGGATGCCAGGGTAACAGTAGGTGCCCAGAACAAACGCGCGCAGCCATCCCAGCACTCGGAGCCCGCATGCTCGTCCTTCGCAGTACCTAAGTAGGTCAGCCCGTTTCTTCAACCTTTCCTCTTCCCTTTCTCACTTGCTCTCTTTGTGGGAGGTGGCGGTAGCAGAGGGGCTACACCCGTTTTCACTGATTTCCAACACTGTCTACGTGTGAACAAGAGAAGCGGAGAGAAGCTAAAGCTGCTTTCTTATTAACAGCTGGTGACAGTCCCTTTACACAGTGCATGTCGCATTTCTTAGCTGAGGTAGAAAGGAGTGAAAGAGGAAGGCAGTTATTTAAAGTTTAACATTACAGGCAAATTACAAGGATATTCTGAGGCTCACAGTCCCCCTCAGCAATTCTGTGAGCCCCAAGGCTGGCTGGCCTTGCCACACCTTTGCAAGAGACTATTTTAGGCAAGTGTGCTCATCGGGATCGGGAGGACGACTGCTCCAAGTAATTCTGGGATGCAGGTTTCGCACCACAGGATGCCAGCGGGATCCAGTGAAGGTTATGGACTGTCTAGCCTGAACTCCATCTGTGCCCTGAAGTTTCCTCTTGGCTGGGCACCGCTGAAGGACCAGAAGCAGCCAGTAGGAAGCAGTAGGCACGGGGGCTCATGGGGAATTTAAGCCATCTGAACGTGGCACTCGGTTTTTTAAGACAACGTTTTTTTAAACGCTGCGAACATATTGCACCCAATTATAATTGCGTTATGTACTCCGTGCCGTGCTACGAGTGCATGCCTCCTCCTAGCTATGGAGGGGCAAATCTGACATACATACAACAAGTGCGCTGTTTTCTCCTATGTAGCTTCTCCCAGGCTGCTTATCACGATAGTATTTGCATGCCTCCCAGTAGGGCACTGAACTGTGTGGCTAACATCTGCCACGTGTTGTTTGTTCTGTCCTCCTCTCCCAAGGAAGGAGGTGAGTGTAGTGGAGCATCTTGTTTTTGCAGCACATTTGTTCAGCTTTTGCTTTCCCTGCATGCGGAGCTATGTGTCTGCGTTAGTGAAAGTAAGAGCGCAGAAATGTGTCCTGCAGTTGGAAATGCCTTTATTTCAGAACGGGGAATTACGGCTAATTAAGTCAAATTAAAAAGGGAAGGGAGAGTTGATTTTCTTTATTCTCGGCATACTCTGTTTGACAAATGGGTCTTAACCACAGATGACAGTATTAGCTTCAGCCTCTCAGACAAGGAAATCTTGGCTGCTATTCCCTCTGCCCATTTATCTATGATAAATTTAAAGACACATGTTCCCCCTTCCTGGACAAACACTTTTTTCTTTCTTTTTTTTTTCTTTTTTCTTTTTTTTAATCTAACAGTAAAATATGTTTGAAATCTCTTGATACATGTCCTTTTCCCTTTCTTTGAATGGACAGTCTTGTACACGGCACCCTCCGTGGACCTTGCCAAACAATGACACTGGCTCTGGACACAGCTCTGTTTCACGGCAGTTTGGGTCTGCACCTGATATAGTGGCAGGGCCACATCTGAAGCCTAGATACGTGGCCTACATGCACTTCTATCTCTAGGACTGTATTTTAAGTATTTTCCCCTTGGTGTTATGCTGGGGTTTATTATCAATCCTTCATTGAGCAAATATCTGGTATTATTCAAACAACAATCCTAGTGTTGCAGGGGGCACTGAAACATAGAGCAGACTGACTTTTCAAGACCGGAGGGGAAAATCTGTATTTTAGCCAGAAATTGAAATGTTATTTCTTGAGCCCAGAGGTAATGTCCTATGCACAGGGTGTGTGTTTTTCCAGCTCTTACAGTTTGATAGTCTTTTATTTGAGTCAACTTTTCAGATATTTTCTTACTATCAGTATAAAAACAAAACCATATCCATGTGTCACTGTTAACAATAAGTTGATTTATATTTTTTCCATGTGTATTTTGAGATTACCTTATTTTCAAGGGTCAGAGTGAGAATTTTTTTGCTTTAAGTAAACTGTAGTAAAATGCTCCATTTCTTATATCTTTGCCACTCTCTTCCAGGCACTCTGTCTCATCCTGCCATTGCTGGTTTGGTGTTATTACAAAAAGCAAATTCAGGTTCACAAAAGCATTACAGGAGGCAAATGCTGCCTTTAATCGTGGAGGTATGCCAGCCCAGTTGTATCAAAGTTGAGACCTTCCTGACCTCCATCACAGGGGTCCGAAGTGCATCAGGATCCAGCTTGTACTGAGGTGACCTGAACTCGGAGCACTTCGGAGACATGTGCTGGTGAGGTCTGTGCCACCTCTCTGAGGTCCATCATGGTGTGTAGCATTGCTGTGCATTCAACACCCGTTCAAAGACTCAGTCCCCAAGATTTGCAAGAAAGTAAGATTGCCGTTTGCTCTCTATGACTTTTCTTCTAATGTTAAAGTGATTCTAGAGGGGGAAAATATGATAATAACAGGAAATGTACTGAACATCATAGGGGGGAACTATGTAAAGCCCGCCCTACAGGTAACCTAGGGTTGATGGAGGGATGGCCTCCAAGCCTGGCCTTGGGCATGCTGTGGGGCAGTAAGGTGGCCTCCCACGCTGACCCAGTGCCTCCAAGCCAGGCCCTCAGTGCTGGACAGCCCCCTCGCCACAGCTGGGCCTGATGCTGGCCCAAAACGCTGCTCGTGGGCTCTCCTTGGCCACCAGCCACTGCCCTGCAGCACTGCAGCCTGCCTGTTGCTCCTGACAGACTGAGGGCAGGAGTCAGCTCCACGGTTCAAGAAGCTCACTGGTGTCTGCTCTTCCCTGCCTACCCCCCTGAAATATTTGTTTGTCTTAAATACAGCCTTTTTTTCCTTGGGCTGCCGCAGATTTTCCACCTTAGCGGCCAACCAACGGCTGATGAGGGATGTTCATTAGCGGCCATGAGGAACACTGTCTCTCCCAGAGCCAGGCCTTTCTGGTGTGCGAGGTAGGCAGCAGCTTCGCGTAAAATGCCAAACAACCTTCCTTGTTTTCCTTGGTTGCCACGGTAGGAATTGACATTGTCCCCAGCGGAGCACAAGGACTCCCCGTGACACAGCAGGGACAATGGGAAGGTATGTTTTCTTGACCCACTGCAGGAAATCCTGTGCGTCTTGCCGAAGAATGCAGCATTTTCCTGCCCTGTCTGCAGCCAGGCTGCGGCTCTGGAGGCCCACAGCAGCCTGCTTGAACCCAGTGCCTTTTGAACCCCTCCGAAATTTTAACAGAACTGTCTCTTGTTTGGTGCCAGGGTGGACCTGGGCACTGTGAACTGCAGCCCCGTGCGCTGTGGCAGCTCTGGGTGCTGGTGGGGCGTGCCAGGCTCCCTCCGGGGCTGGCAGGGGACAGTATGTGCCGAAAACAACGCTGAGCCTTTGCATCTATTACCTGCTATAGTAGATACTGTCTCTTCTGGCCAAAGCTAAACAGACCGTTTCCACTTGGCGTTACTGCTGCTGTTGATTAACCGATTTATGTGGGGGTTTTTTAAAAAGAAACAATTCAGAAAGTGACGCATTACTTCTGCCTGTGGACAGAGGGAACAGCTGAAACGTGGGAGTCCAGACTACAGCTGTGTGACTACAGCTTTTAAAAAAATTTTTAAAAAAATTTTAAATGCATGTTTTAGTGAATAAAAACTACTGATTCCCTCTACTGGTGTTATGGACCTTACTTGCTTACCAAGGTTGTGGTGGTGGGTGGTAGTCACTAGACTTATCTTGTACAGGAAAAGTAAGACAAGCAGGAGAAGTCATGGGGGTTTCACAGCTGGACAGTGTTTAAACCACAGCAGTCACCTTGCCCGGTCTCTGGCCTCCACTCCACCCATGCATCTGTATCTTCTCTCCTCTTGGTCACCACTTATGGTCCTGTCATGCAAAGCAACCTAACTCCCACAGATGCTTGCACCCATCAGGGGAATGGTGTCATTTCTAGGGAACAAATACTCACACGGGTAAATTAGCCGCAGAAGGGCTTCTGCAGCCATTTGGAAGAGGCTCACACTCTAAGGCCCATCAAATGGTATGGGTGTGTATGTGGATAATTTCTGAACAGGAAAAAACAGAACAAAACAATTTTTTTTCCTATGGTGGCCATGCACAGAGACAATGCCATTAAGGTTGGGTGACATCAGAGAAAACAATTAGCCGAGACGCCAAATAACCTGTTTATCGACAAGTCCACGGAGGCATCTTTAAGCATTTCTCTTTTTTTTGCCTTAATTCCTTGCCAGGCAGATACAAACAGGGGCATGACCATGAACGTGATGCACACTGTGTGCTAAATTCATGCTGCGAGGAGAAGGCGGCGTTTGTTAGAGAATTCATTTGCAAAAGCTAAGGGGACTGGCTGGAAGCCTCCCTCTACCTTTCCCCTTTTTTTCCCCTTTGAAACAGATGCAGGAAGAGCAACATCTCCTGGAAACATTTGTGCCGGAATCGTGCGATTCCTTCTACTTCCAAAATAACCTCCTTTACACAAATGCCTGTGATGGGTACATGCCATTAGAGCGTGAGGGACGCATCCTTGCCTACATGCTGTTTCCCGGTACCACTGCAACAAGGCAGCTACCACAAGCATAATCTTATCATTAATCTGTGGATCAGGGACACACACAGGCACAGGCTGTTTGAGAAGGAGAGTGGATGTTAACAGGACCTCACATAAACAGCTCCACAAAACAGACATGATACACAGTGTGCTAGTGTACCTAAACGTGGGAAACTTTGACCTTGCCCCAGATGGGGCTGACTTCTGGTCCCATCATCAGTGGACAAGGAAGCATGTGCTGCTTTCCTGGAAATTAGGCTTTAAAACTACAGCTCAGGAGTGAGAACACACAGGAATCAGAACTTCCCTCAAGAATTTCTACCAGTATTTCTACAGGGGAATATCCTTTGAAGCATCAGCATTAACCATCTACCACTGCAGCTGTCCTTCCTACCAATGCTGCACCCATCCCGTACCCAGGTGATGAAGTGCCTCTGGGAAGAAATGTTTCCACAGGGGAATGTACACATACGTTGGGGTAAAGTTACAAATGCTGAGAGATTTTGTTATGTGGTTCTTTGCCCCCCATCTGGTGGTTCCCACTTACACTGCATCTCCTCATTTGCTCTCTTTCCCCATCTGTGCTTTGTGTCCCACCTCACTGTGTGCCTTTGCTCACCCCACCCCTGCCCTCGCCCTCCCTTTCCTCCCTCATCTCTCCCATCTTCTTCTGAGGTCCCATAACCTCTTCCTAGTGCTTGGAAAATTAATATAAAACCTGCAATCCCAATGGGAGAAGAATGCAAAAAGTTGCAATAAGCAACTCTTCTTCTTGGGAGCAGTCTGACCAAAGAGTCATTCCCAGGGCTTTTGGAATGACAACAGGCATCTTCTCCTATCTTTGCTGTTGCTGCCATTGTGTTCCTCACAGCAATGCTTACCAGCCAGTGGAGAATGGGGCCGCCGTATGCTTGGTGCTGCATAAATCATTTTCTTTAGCCTGGGGAAAAAAAAAAAATGCCTAAAGAAGATGAATACGTGATTCAAGGATTTACTGCTCAGATTGCTTTGGGGTCTTTTATTCCTCACCCTTCTTTTGTTTCTCTCCCAGGCTGCCTCTCCTGCTGGCCTAGCCCTTCACCCCACCCCATCACTCTCATGTCTGGCTGCCCTCATCTGATTTACCTTCTATTTCACTTTGTCCCCTCCTTTGTCCACCCGCATGCTTCTCTTGCTGTCACTTACTCCCTCTCCCGTGTGGCCAGATCCCCTGGTTGCCTTCTCCATTCTGCGATACTGGGTAGCTTTTCATCACCTTGCTGGGGGAATCAAGAGATGCAAAATATTCAGTGTGAGGTAGATACCGAATGGTTAAAACTTGGCAAAGTTATAGAAAACTGAAAACAGGCTCTCATAGCAGAAAGTGTCAGGTACCACCAGCTCCAGCTAAATTAAATTCTGTCCCTGTAGTGTGTATGCACAGAGACATTTATATTCATATTTTTAACAGCCTTCTAAACTCTGCAGTTCACTGACAAACCCTTCATGAAGCTATCATTCCTTTTTTAACACCTGAACTTTAAAATGTCACATATAGCATTTAAAAGGACAGGCAAATAACCAAGGAAACATCCTAGCATGCATTTTGCTTCTTCTCCTTATGGTTAATCTAAAGTCCATGGAAATCAGTGGCAGTCTTTCCATCTAGTTCAGCAGAGTTCGCGTCCGGTAGGTTGGTTCCTCCCAAAATTTCAGATCAAAAAGACCCCACACAAATGTGGGGTTTTGAGTTTTCTTTTACTCATATATCTGGCAAGACTGATGTGCTGTCAAATGATCTTTTCAGTGCTAAATATATACCATTAACTACTAATAA
Organism: Zapornia atra; assembly: GCA_013400835.1. NCBI lineage: Eukaryota > Metazoa > Chordata > Aves > Gruiformes > Rallidae > Zapornia > Zapornia atra. The sequence goes on along the minus strand of VZTU01014897.1, from coordinate 97,746 downwards.
AAAAACAGGCTTTAAGAATTCAGCTCTTCTTGGCATCTGTACAGAGCATTCCACTTGATCTCACAAGATGTATGGTTTGCACTAGGATTGCAGTCACAGTTTTCTTGTTAAAGCTGTCAACCGTTCCAGTGTCTATCTTTACAATGCAATTCAAGCCTTGGTTAAGGAAATAGGCATTTTTGCTTGAACTATGATATTAAGATCCTTTGCCAGCCAGCCCTTTTCTGCATCCATTTGCAGGAAACAGCTTCTGCTAAGACTAGGTTGCAACTTGAAAACAAGGGAGGGAAGAGGCTGATCCCTTCTGTTTGAAACACTTCCTCCCAGTGGCAGAGATACCATGGACATTAAATGCTTCCTTAAACATGCTATTTTTTTGGGAAAACATTTCTTTGGAACCACTTACAAGGCAAAACTTCACTGTCTTATCTTGTTAGAGTTACAAAGGTAACTCCAGGACAGAACAGCGCCTTTTGACTCTCTCAGCAACAGCAGAGAAATGCTCCTGAACTCAGGATGATTTGCCAGGGCACTGCATCGGTATCCAATTGGAATCATTAGCAGGTATTTGTTAATGGTATGGGAGAGGTGGAATCAAGTTGATCATTGTTTTCTGGTAAAAATCAATCATCTTCTAAAGACAAATGCCTAGAGCGTATTTGACAGTGTAAATCTTCAGCCAATATCGCGTGAATCGGCTTTATTGTAATGACATAAAGCAAAGGAAAAACACAGGTACAGGATAAACATATGTCTTCTAATGCTTAGGCGCAATGGGGAGCCCCCTTATCTGCTTCCATAATGCGCCTTATTATGCTTAAGTAATGGGTATTAGAAGCCAAGCAGTATGTTACATCTCCTCCTACATGGTACATTCCCATACTGCCTAGATACATATGAATCCTGCATGTCACATGTCATTACATTTTCTGAGACTGTATCTCCATCCATGCTAAAAATACACAGAGAGAAAGAGAGAGAGAACTTGAGTGTAAGCAACAGATACTTCTGCACAGACCCTTGGCAATACCACAGACTGAGAGATTTATACATGTGTTTATTATTCATCATTGTTTGAGGAAGAGCATTTGTGAAGATGACTGGCCCCGGGGGTTTTCATAGCGAGGCCCCGCTAGGTGCTTGCACCCATCCATTTCCAAGCTGGAGATGCTCAAGCAAAGCCCTCTCCACCTGCCTTTTCATCTACACAGTGGCCTGATTTTTTTCTGAAGTGCTTAGTTACAGAGCCATTCCTGCAAAAATAACTCCAGAGCTATCCATAAATACTCTCGCTCAGAAATTCCAAGCAGTGAACAAATCTGTGAAACTCGTGACCTGCTGGTGTCCTGCTCCTCTGCTACCGAAACACAGGGACCGCAGAGCCTTGATCCTGCTGTGGGGACAGGCCACCCTCCGTGAGCCTCTGCCCTGGCTACCTCTCCCCTCTCCCAGCGAGGGTCCCTGCTGCAGGGCCACCCGCCAGCAGCACAGGGAGGACTCTGTGAGTCCACGTTGCGATAGGGATGCAAGGCAGACCGCTTGGACCAGAGCCCACTCCCCTCCTCCCAAAAACCCAGGGAAATCGCAAGTGGTCTAAAACCTCTCTCTAGCAGCTTCATCACTGGCACTCCGGAGTTGGATTTGGCCTTACGTACGAGAGACAGGGGAGGAGCAGCGGTCCCCTGGTGACATGTGTCAGGCAGGAACATGGCACATGCTCGAAGTACCCCTGGTGTCCCGGGCTTTTGCACTTCTGCGTGAACAGCCGAATGGGCAGACCCCTCCTGCTCGGCTGCAGCAGATGGAGCGGTGAGGCAGGCTGCATGTCTGCGGGGTTGGGCAGCGGAGCTGTGCTCTCGAGCTCCAACTAATGAAGCTGATTTGATGAGCTGATTATTCTTGTGTATTAGTGCGTCGCTGACATGGTGCTCCACGCTGTACCGAACACAGAAGGAAGGGTACAACACAGGCCCCCTACCAAGCTTTCCACCTAGGCGAATGCACCGGACGAAGGGGGTTCTGGGTGACGAGGAGGAGATGAAGCCCCTCTTTGTAACAGAGCACTGCAGCTTTTTGAGCTGGAATGTAGCAGCATTCCTAATTTAGATACTCTGGTTGAATTTTAAGTGGAATTGAACAAAACATTTGAAAAGCTGTCCCTGTTCTCTCAGCAGGGAGACTTCGAGAATGTTCTGGTTTGGAGAAGAAATAGTGTCATAAAACCGGCCAGAGTTTTCCCAGGTAGAGATGTGATTCCTGGAAGCAAGCACGGGTTTTCTAGATGTGATAAATGTAAACAAAGAAGGGTTGGTTATCAGGAGGTGATTCATGATGGGAGGGATAATGATGAATAGGTGTTATGACAACAACTGCTCTGCAGCTGTAGCTCCTCTGCCACAAACTGCCAAAAACTCACCAGCTTTCTCCTGGGACCTTCTAATGACAGTAAACAAGGCTTGACAGTGTCCAACACAGAAGGTACACGACTGTTGACCTCCCCATGGCAGGAGAAAATTGGCTAAACAACATCAAGATGTGAAATTGCAGGTACCTGTTAGGTCTCTGAGATTTTGCAGAGAGCAAAACATCTCCCAGACAACATTATTCCTGGTTTACATAAGCCATTAATTATGTTAATAATGTTTCTACCTGTGCAGTTTCTCCAATTTTGGCTCAATATTCCTCCCTCAAAATGCAGAAAAGTTCCCTCTGGGGGCACAAGGATGGCTTTTTTTATATTTTTGTTCATTTCCACTCCAAATTGGAGGAGAGCAAGCCCCAGCAGAATTTTTTTTTCAGGGAGAGTGGCGGTTCTGCTCTTGCTGAATCATCTGTGACAATGATTAGGCAAGAACACAAAAATAAACATTCCTTGGCAGCCAGGCTCCCATATCCCCTACAAAGTATCAAATCCACCCTTTAGAGATCAGTTGCCGAGTTTGAAAAATACTGCGCTAGGTCACTTGGTCTGTGCTTGGCGCGGAGTACAAGCTGTACCAAACACGGAGGGGCTTGGCACAGTCCAGAGGAGGGACCAGCTATATGCTGGTCATCATCAGGTGCTCCAACAGAGCGACTGGGTAGTCTCCATCATGATGTCTGAATGCACAGACAGAAGAAACAGGAGACATTTGCGAGGCTGAACGCATACAGAGGGCCGCTGAAAAGCAGGGTTGATGGATGATGGCGTCCCTCCTAATATTTATGTATTCATATATATTTGAGTACCTTTCCAGGTTCCCTCGCTTCAAGCGCGTTATTCATGAGAGTCCCACACTTCACCCTGTCTGGGAGGTTTCTGCTCGTCGGCTCCTCGGCTCTGTCATTCCTCATTACCACAGTCACCTATGAGAATAGGTAGAGAAACAAAAGGCCAGATGCACAGCTGCACAGATGAGCGGAGCACACTGTAACAAAGGAGAGCAACTCTCTTTGGACATAGCTAACATGTGTGAACTTGCTTGGCTGTTTGTAATCCCATTTCTTGTTGCCTGTTCTCACAGCTATGCTGAATTTAAAGATAACAGAACTTCCCAGCCAGAAGTGTCCTCTTTTTCCTGTGATGAGGCCTATTGAATCTATATGTTGAGGCATCTGGAAAAACGGGGTTCACGGAGAAAGAAGGGTGAAGGGGAAGGACGAGTGAGGGTTAGGGCAGAGAACTTTGAGTCAAAGTCACCAAGTTCCTTTCTCAGTTCTACCAGAAATTTCCCTGCACACCACTGGACATGCCACTTCACCAACATGTGCCTCAATCGAGAAATCTGCCAAATGGGGGCACCAGGCAGCCCACACCACAAGGTCCCGCTGGTTGTCCTTGATGCGTGTTTGTGAGTTTCTGCCATCCCACTTAGGCTAGCACCACAGAGAAGCGGAAGGCAGAAAAGGAAGCGGAGGCTCTGAGATCTGGAAACATCAGTCTGAGGATTCATGCCTGGCAAGGAATGTCAATACTATTGCCAAGCACATTCTGCTGAACTTTCTGTGAGGTGACTGTTCTTGTTTCTACACAACAGCAAATATCCTGTGAGGTATGAAAGACCACCACCATATACCTGCACCACCTTTCTACTGCTCACCAAAGCACTCGCTGATTAAAAATTCAGAGAATTTGTGGGATGGTACAAGGAGTGGTGAGTTCAAGGACCATGAGCAAGAGGAAATTTCAGTTTCTTGTGCTGTTCTCAATCAGTTCTACAGCCATTGCAGATCTGCTGGCTTTATAGCTGAAAAGTTGTGTTGCACAAAGAGGCTGAGTTTCCCACACAGAATCTACAAACCAGAATCTCATTCATGGCAGAGAGTCACTGAACACTCTCTCCCTATCTTGTGCCTTGGAAAGTTCAGGTGGGGAGGAGGTGCTTAGGCAGTAGGTGACATCTGCTGTCCGAGAGGCCCTGTGCTCCACAGTGGGATGAGATTGGGTTGGCCATGCAGCTGGTCTGCACAACTTCACGGTGCAGCCTTTCTGGCTCTCTTACCCCGACAAACAGAAGTGTGAATTATATAGACAGTCCTCTGGCTCAAGAGCTGTGCTGCATATCCTGAGCTGTCGGCCCAGCATGGAAGTTGTACACAATGTCATAGAGGCAGAGCACTCCTCTCCTGCAGACCCACGGTCACCAATACCTGTGAGCTGTTCCAGGAGCTCCTGCTCCATTCAGCTTCACACTATGTATTTTGTGATTGTCAGTCCCATGAAGATTTTGATAATATGTTTCCTGAGATAGGAAAATCGGCTGCCTGCTTCATGCCTGTGCTGTTGTGACAGTGTAGGATTCCACATTTTGAGGTTGGACACTAGATGCAAAATCATAGGATCCTTTTTGTTGGAAAAGACCTTTAAGATCATGAAGTCCAACTGTTAACCCAGCACTGACAAGTCCACCACTAAACCATGTCCGCAAGCACCACATTTACGTGTCTTTTAAATACCTCCAGAGATGGCAACTCAAACAGTTCCTGGGCAGCCTGTTCCAATGCCTTCAACCCTTTTGGTGAAGGAATGTTTCCTAATATCCAGTCTAAACCTCACCTGGCACAACTTGAGGCCACTTCCTCTTGTCCCATCACCTGTTATTTGGGAGAACAAACTGACACTGACCTTGATACAACCTCCTTTCAGGTAGTTGTAGAGAGCAGTAAGGTCTCCCTTTAGACTATGATTTCTGTCATAGTCTCCAGAAAGTGATAGGTAGCTCCAGAGATGCTCTTATTGAACTGCCTTATTAAATTGCTGGTCTCCAGTCCATCTCTCCACTGACTATATAGTATACCTAAGGCATGTCTCAGGGAGAAGTCTCAGGTCTCCTCCCAAAATTCTTATAGGATAAAACCAGACCTCTGCAGTGGTTAGTAAATTGGGTGTGCTGTGCCTGTCTTCTTGTCCATTTAGCTGAGCATTTCTGTTTGCCATACATCCCTCTTCCCCTCCTTCTCCCTCTCTAGCCCTCCCCCCCCCTTTTTTTTCAGGGATGAATACATAACTCCCCATCTGTTTATGAAGGGGCTATACAACTCCTAGAACAGCATCCAGCCACTCCATGCTCTAGTCCATGTTGGAGACCTCTCAGTGCTTCTGCAGTCCCTTAAATCTGACCATCCAGAAGCACCTGTTATCAACAGCTCCCTCTGAGTCAGCTTCCTTTACCATCCTGTGCATGCAAATTAAACATATTTTTCTGCACAAGCCACTGAGAACAACATGAGTGCTTATTTTCTGAGCCATGTTATAGCTGTCTTCCTGGTAAAACATAGAAAATTAAAAAAAAATACCATGCTCGCTTTAAATGACTTCTGAAGGAATGTTCAATGGGTAAATCAGGCATTTCCTGGTTGTGAAGGAAGCACCCTTCAGTGACATCCCACAATGAAAGCTTTGGGAGCGATGACCTGGTATGGTGGCATGTGAGTGTGAGCAGCCTCTCTTAGCTATACATTTTATGACAAGATCTGAAGAATGAAGGATTAAGAAGATACTAGTTATCAACTTATTTATGGATTATTTTCTTAATATAACAAGGCTTAAAGGCAAACTGGTAGGGTGCTGTGAAATCTCTAGGTACTTATGAAACAGTGAGCAGACCTAAAAGGCTGCAGTTTTTTAATGCAACTTGGTATTTTTCTAGCTGAGTTACAAAAGAGAAAAGATCTGCCTTTGGATTACTGTTTTGAAGACATTTTTGTTTACCTAAATCTTGAGCCAAGCTGTTTCTGATGTGGAAGCTGGGTGGGAGAACATTCTCCTACACCCTGTTTGCACCCCCTCTGCCCTGTGCTAGAGGTGAGGTGTTGCTGAGAGTTGCCAAGAACCTGAGTGGCAGCGTTTGGGGATGGAGAGACGGAAACCTAAGCCAGGACACCTGGAAGATGCTCTGATCCAGCACATGCACCTCCCTGGCAGGTTGATCCAATGTGTCAGGAACATACTTGCACCTTACCTTTCCCTCCTCTTCTATATTCCTTCAAAACCCAAGTTTTGCCTTAAGGGCACAACCAAGGCCTAGAAAAGTTTACTGTGACACCCTAGTTCTAAATGTTGGGGGGGTTCTAGGAAAGGAGGGTAAACACAGGGGAGCATGAAGTTACATTAAGCTACAGCTTAAGAGGGACAGAAGCTTGCATAAGAAAAGATTAACGCTGGAGAGCTAGCTAGGAAGGGGCCAGAGTCAATAATTTCTCCTCCTTAGAAACTTAAGCATATGCAAGGAGTAGCAGACAGTGACTATGGGAAAACCTGTCAGAACAAAGTAGCAGTCTTCCATTCTCTCCTACCTACAGACACAGCCAAACACACAAGAATGGGGTTGGGAGTTGTTCATAAATAGTCTGGCCGCTGTTTGTCAGAGGCAACAGTTGAAATGTCCGTGCACAATTGCTACTTTAGCATGTGCTAAAAATGACAATGGCATCCAGTGGCAATGGCCCCGCTGAGAACTGTCATTCCAAGTCACAGTCATAAAACTACTGGTGGGTGGTCTTCATCTCTGCTTGTCCTCATTATCATTTCATTGTGTTTCCGTGGCCCACTGCACCATGGCACTCCCTGCATTTTAAAGCATTTCATTGACGGGGCAGTTTGACATTCATATTTATATGTCCTTCTTGTATTGCAGTGGTTTCTCCTATTCTTGGGATCCAAGCCTTTTGTGAAATGGTGAGAGGAAGATGTGTATTCAGACCTTGGCCCGATGAATTGGAGATTGTCAGGAAATAACAGAAAGTATTGAGGATTTAAACATCCTGGACCCTATCCTGCTGCTGCGGAATGTAACGGAGGGGTTTCTCTGGACAGAGAATGAAAGCAAGGCTGCGGAAGAGGTCAGATGGGCAGCACGTACCTGCTTTGGGGTTCAAGAGAAAACTTGCTGGGTTACAAGGTTAACAGGAGGCAGTCTGCTCTACCCCACCAGGAGTGGACAGCAAAGCTCCTGTTGCCTCCAAAACCAGAAAGTCCAAACCATAATAATACCTCTTTTATCTCCTAATTCTTGTTTAACATGCAAATCAAAAGCTAAGCAAAGTCTGTATGCAGCTCAGTGACTGGGCAAAGCTTGAGCTGTAAAAGCAAAACGTTTGCCAAACCTGTGGAAAATAAAAACAAGACAGACAGCTTACACAGTCAAAGAGGAAAAAAGAAAAAAAGAGAAAAAAACCCAACAAATACCTCTTGAAACCTGAAGGTTTACTTATGTTTTTTACATTGTGCTCTTGGTTGATGGCTCCTCCGCTTCAGGAACCAGGGTCATTTGACCTCTCCCTCTGTTCCTCAGGCAGGACAAACAGAGAAGACACAGGGAAGACTCAACACGTGCTGGGCTGCCTTGCCCTAGCTGGAAAATGGATTAAAGGGGGCAGGCTTGGGAGGCACACAGGGCTTCTGCCATTTTGTGGGGCCAACATGTACATAGCTGGCTTACTGTGCCAGTTCTGCATATATCGGGCTGCACTACATGGCTCTTCCAACTTTCCAAGTTTCGCTTGTTCCAGGCACATAAAGGAGCAGCTGCTGCTCATGTGTGCATGCATTGTTGCCCAGTGAGATGCTGAGGATGTGTCTTGGCAAATGGCAAGAGCCTTAAGTTTGCAAGTAAAACACCACAGAAGGGAAATGAAAAGATGGGTCTGACTAAAAAGGTAAGAGGGTGTTTGTTTAAATGCTCTGAGGGTGACTGTTCATAGCAGGGCAAAGTACGCCCTGAATGAAACAACTGACATGGGCTTTCTCCAAATTTTCCTTTAAAAAAATTACTTGTGGACAAGAAGTCAAGGGGTTGCTTTTAGCCCAAAGACCAATCTGTTCCAGAAGTGCCCTGTCCTGGTGTACAACCTTTAAACCTAACCACCTTCTCAAACCATTAGTGAGAGCGCAAAACTGTTAGAAGAACCCTTCACCTCAGGGGATTGTAATTACAATCTTAACCTTCTTTACCCAGGGAACAGGACCATGCAAGAAGAAGGTGTGCAGGAATCTCACACTGCTCTTCCAACATGCCTCGGTCCTGCTCTGCAAGCTTTCAGAGCAGGATTCATCCCCTCTACTCATTCAGTCCTTGGGCTCAGCTGTTGGTGCCAAAATTGAGAGCAGTGAGAGCCAAGTGGGATGACAGCTTTTGTGCTGTACTCCTTGGCCCACTAGAAGCTGGACAGGGAGACAGCAATAAAGATTCCTTACTCAACCATTGCACCTAGATCCACAGGAAACCACCAGCAGCAATAACTGAATCCTGTACTTTTATGCTTGTATGGCAATGAGCTGAGATGGAAGAGGTGGCTCTGGACACACCAAGTGAGACAGTACGCACCTCTGTGGAACATCCCTGACACAGTCTGAAGTCAGGGCAAGAGATCCCTGCCTAACCCTCCTCTGTGAGACAGGAGTCCTGCACAACAGAGCTAACAACATTAATGCTATTTGGTTGAATGTTATTTTCCATGGTTGTAGCATTTGTGTTGGTGAATGATTGATGGACCAGCTGGAACTGCACTGAGCATATTTGTTAAGTTTTTGGTATATTTCTGCTTTTGGCTGTTAATGGTTTAGACTCACGATTTTCATCTTGTGTCTTATTTATGAGCTGCTGGAGCTGACAGTTTCCTATTTGCCATTCACCCCTCATGGTATTGAGCCGATCACCTAAACCACACAGTACCCCTTCTGTTTCCCTCTGGGTAGGTGCAACTTGTCAAAGAGAACAGTAAACAAGGAAACACCACCGTAAACACACAGGCATTCATGTTTTTTACGTGAATAAGAACATTACAAAGAGCAACCAGCCACTCCAACAGTAGTCAACCCTCACTTAGCTAAGGAAATACAGCATGGAATGAGAATTCAAATGAAATTTGAACAAATAGTCACCAGTCCTGTTTTTCATCATTTAACCTGCTCTGTTATTTGGACCCTCAGTCTTTGGTCATGTTGGAGTCAGTCTTGGATATAATATTAGCTTGTATTTTTAATGCAAATGTGTGATTTCCTGATGAATTCTCTTACTACTCATGCAGGAGAGGGGAGAGGTTCATATTAAGGAGCCTAACTGATTATTTGGTTATTATTTTGATCTGTAATGTGTGCTTTTACCAGCCTAAAAAAGAAATGCACTTTAGCCAAGGTTCTGACCCAGACACAAAAATGAGACCTGACATTTCAAACATATTAAATGCTTTAATTTAAAAGGCAAGTAATTTCATTGAATGTGTGTAGCTTCCTCCTACACTTGGAATTGCACAAGTGCTCAAGTCTTCCACCAAACCAGGGACATCACTCATTTTAAATGTGAATCCCTTCCCCTCCCCAAATAACCCATGAAAGAGAATCTATAACAGTTTTGTTGTGATTTAGCCTTTTTCCTCACGTTGCTACCAAGAAAAGGGGGTGGGAGGAGAAAGGTGCCAGCCATTAGACAAACCAATTTGACATCCTGCCTTGATTCATTTAAGAAAGACTGGAAGAACGTAAGATTGTAAGGAAGATCGTTACAAAGGATTGCGAAAAGATGAATCTTGGAAGAGATCACACAAGAAAGATTGTTACAACTCATGTGCAGAGACTGTCTATAGACTGCAGGGAAATATGGAAAGGAAAGAAACCTGTTTCCTAAATACAGAAAAGACAGGTTTAAAAAAGGAAGCACAGGACACCAGAACGCTGCCGCTTTGAATGGTGTATTATGTTTAGTTGGGTTTCATGTAGCAGTATGTGTCACTGACGTGACTCCTTCAGCGTATACAGAGGGATAGAATTTTGTGGGGTGCTATTTTACATTGTGTAGAGCAAAGAGAAAAATGGAAATACCCTTTTGAAAAAGCATTGTTCATTTTGGGGTTTTGGTTTTGGTTTTTTTTTTTACTTTAATTTTCTTTTGTCATTGTCCACACTGGAACTTCTGCCTGTGGAGCCCACTGTAAATAGGAGAGGTTTTGCCACGCATTGTCCTCAGTGCCTGGCTGGATGCTTGGATGCTGCTCCGCTCACTTAGAAGCCCTCAGCAGGGAAACAGGGTCATGTTGGGAATCAGCATAGACAGCTGTAGCCCAGCATTGCCCAGTATGCAGCATCACAAGGGATAATGGCTTTAAACTGAAGGAAGGTAGATTGAGATTAGATATCAAAAGAAATTCTTTACCATGATGGTGCCCTGGTGCCCAAACTCCATAACCTGCATTGCTGTATATACAGTCTAACAGGGTACCAGCAAGCTCCTTGTGCTCCTCTGCTCCCTCCAGCCCCATCCCACACAATTTCTCTGGGACACTAGGTCCTTGCACCTCCCCTGGCACAGTGGGAATGCTGCTTCCCAAGAAATCAAGCTGCCTCAAAGGCACTCATCCCAAGCAGACAGAAAGCCGCCATTCCTGGGCTGGCCAAGTATGTGGAGGTGCAGGCACTGGAGGGCAGGGGCTGGAAAGGTTCCTTCCAAAATGCTAGGAGTAACACTGTGTTTTGAAGGCTTAATTTGGTAATTGGGCAGCACCCACCACCCCTGCCATCTGTGCCGAGCAGTCTCGCTCTCGCTGGCTGGGCAGGAGCGCTTGGCTCACCCCAGACCACAGCCTGACACCTCCACTTAGGAGCACAGCCTTCCCATGCCCTTGTCTCCCCGTGCCCTCCTCAGAAGAGGCTGCTCCTGCCAGTGGGGGGGGTTGGGTGCCCAAATCAGCGCAGACGTGGGGCTGGCCTAGGTCTCACCAGCAGCACCTCTGGTGCAGCAGGAGCTGATAGCAGGTGCTGAAGCAGGAGACAGGTACAGCTCTTCCCCGCCACACCCTCCCAACCTTTGGGAGGTCGAAGGGGCAGGGAGGCTGCGTCCTCAGCCATGGCTCCCTTGGTGGGCCCTGGTTTCTCCAATTTTGAAGCTTTTCTCTCAGGCCTAGGCACCATTCTTGTAAGTGACTCCAAAACTGTATTGAACCTCAGCGTCCAGAAACTTCAGTGAGAAGCATGGGGTTTTTTTTGTCACGCAGATGTTTTTGGACATATGCTCAATGTTAGACTATCACATCTTCAAAATTATCCCCCCTGAAGGAAGGGAAAACAAGTGTGGGAATGCCTAGGTGGTCTGAAAAGCCCTTCGGCGCTGTTTTGATACCAGCAGCAGCATTGCATTTCATTCTGGGAGGAATATTCATGGCTAAGCTCTAAGCCTCTGATTTATAATGGAAATACTGATAGATCCAGATCCATTTGCAGATGCTATTATAATGTTTCATCCTGGGGAGGGGGAAGGGAAACAGCTTCCTTCCCTTTTCATTTTAAATATCGGTACACTCTGATATTGGTTTCATGAAGCATTTGGATGGGTCCTTATTCACAAATGAATAAAAATGAGTAAAGTCCTCAGAATCAAAGGTAAGCCAAAACTGGCACCCATAAGCACAAGGCAACCCAGAGAGCCCATCTGCAGCCAAACCATGCAGCAGACCCAGACACAGCTTAAAGGCTGGCAACAAGACCGCCTGCAGAATCTGCCAAGGAGCCAGATGCTGTTGCTTCCCAAGCTTGGCATGAGGGTTCCTGATTGCCATCCAACAAAGAGGAAAAAGAGGAATGATATAATGTGGTGGGATAAAACACATCCCACCTCAACCTCCTTTATTGCTCATTGAAAAAAAAATTGTGGAAGATACTATTGGAAATGTATCATTGTTTTCAGAAATACATACATTAGCCACAACAATGGCCCTGCCAAATGGGAAAAGTAGGAGCTATTTAAATGTATGTGCCATTTAAAAAAAAAAATTAAAATCTTCATATGCTGTGTTTTGGGTATGGATGTCTTTGTGTCTTTTGTTAACTGTTACAGTGATAACCACCAAAATGAATACAAGTGTAGCAAAAAGCTTCCAGGTTTTTTACAGTAATATTTCAAAATCCCCCATCTAGGCACAGCTGTCTAGATCAGATAGATCACAGCGATGGCTACCGAATGTAAAGAAGCCAGGTTTGTACAACAAGGTGCAGAGAAATAAAAGGAAACTGTAAATAAAGCTGAGATGTGCTGAGAAGGACATTACGAAACAAAAACTGTATCAGGACATTACAGAGATAAGGACCCTGCTTTTTCTGTGGTTGCACAACTCTGTGTCAATGTAACTTGATTTCATTGGCATCGCACCTGAGGGGAGTGGGAGTAACGCGGCAAAGGATTTGGCCCAGGCAATATATAATGAAGTCATGGGGCTGTGCCCCTGGGGATGTATAAAGCCATGAGAGCACCATCACGTGTGGCAGTGGAAAGGACAAAGCAAGAGTAACAGGAAAATACAGGTAAAATAATACACCATAGGTAGGTAAAGAAATAGGAAGCAGTGAAAAAGTGACATAAAAGAAGAAATAAGAAAATACTCACAGAGCTACCTGAACAATAACAGCTGTTATCGTTACTCTTATCATCATCATATAGTTTGGAAAATACCAGGTGCCTCTATAAATTATATTTCAGGGCAGCTCGAACATATTTGTAAATTAAATTTTGCTAGAGACTTTCAGCTGAAAGAAACACATCAGAACATGGTAGACAAACCAGTCCCATAATTTCCATTGCTAGCTGTTTTAGCATAATCAAAAGATTCAGGCATGTGTTAAAAAAGGGAAGGCTTCCTATGAAATCAAGGACAAGGGATCCCCTTTTATTCAATAGCACAGCAGTTAGAGCGGTCGCTGAGGACAAGGAGTCTCAGCTTCAATTAAGTCTGTAGTCCCATGTCCAGGGCATTGTCTGAGCAGGGCTGTGGTGCAGCATCACATCTCTTCTGGGTAGGGGAGAATATTGAATATTAAAACTGAGTCACCCGCATTAACAAAATCGCTCTAGATGCTGCGATACTGGCTCACAGCAGCACTTCTTTCCCTTTCTGTCACCCCAGCTTTTACATCCCTTGGCTGTCATTAATATTTTTAATGGTAATTACTTTATTGTAATTGTTTTGGCTTAGGAAGATGTTTCATTTTCTTTACCTGGATCAAATCACTTTTAGATTTTTGTTCTTAATTCTTGTCTGGCTTTGGTCAATTTTAATTCTTTATCAAATTATTCATACTTTCAATGCACATATTCCATCCCATAACCCAGTTAGTTGCACAGTCCTTCCTCAGGAAGGACATTTTTGACAGGTTAAGTTGAAAATACTTAGTCAAATATCAAGTATGGAAAGATGTTTATTGTAAAGAAAGAACACAAAATAGTAAGAAGAATATATGTTGTAAAGTGTTACATACTAAAAGATATAAGGTTGCTCTTGGTGTATGTCTCTGAGTTTCAAATACGTATTTATATTTACAGAGCACTATATGCGACTAATTTATTGCATGTGTCAAACGCCCACTGTGAAGAATGTCAGTGACAACCCCATTTATGCACTGGGACAGGCAAAATGTGATACCATGAAAAAGTGTATCTCGAATGGTTTCTCTCACCTTTGCAAGCCACCAGGAGATCTTTCCCTTTCTGGACCTGGACATTTAATACCAGTAATAAGGAAAGCTTCAGTTTGAAAAGCTGTTCTTTGGGTTTTTTTATCTAAGGACTATAGAGTATGTAGCCTGAGAAGTATTTACTCTAATACATTTGTTTCTTGCTCAATATAACTTTCTTCTTAGGGGGTGACATTGCCTACCACCACAATATCATATCATGATGTGATAATATAGAATTAATTACAGTATTACAGAAAACATGGGCACTAATGAGCACTGAAGACTATAAGCAGGATTGCCCAAGATTTTCTATTCTAAAATCTTGCTTTGTTATATCCTAACTTGGCTGAACATTCACCACTTGAGGTAAAATTTTCCATGATGCTTGGCTCTCTCAGGCTGATAATTGCAGTTCTTGTTTTGCAAAGTTTTAGGAAAAAAAGCTCCTTCCTTAAATAGGGGCCTTTTCTCGTGTGAAATGAGTTCTTACATCAATTGACTGGCTTAGGACTTCAGCTCTTTGATGGAAGGAATAGGAAAAAAACATCAGCTCTCAGAGATGTGGTAACAATATGGTGTATCAGCAAAATGCCACCAAGTCTGGCCATGTTACCTCTTTGAAGAAGCCAGGTTGGTCATGTCCAGCAGAGATGGGCTGGAGGCAAGTGCCTAAACCCTCTGGGCAGACCTAAGTTGATGTCACTTTGTGTGCCTAAATCCTGCTCCCTCATCCTTGCCACCCCTGGGTGCTGCGGCTGCCTGCAACAGTCTCCCCTTTCCCACTTTGGAGAGGGGGAACTGACACCTCAGGCTCTAGCACTACACTGAAATAATAGATTATCACCTTTCTGGGAGCATTGAGGCTGCGTGGTCAAACAGTGGCTTTCATAACCTGATCACTTGTGCTCCTCCAGCTGCCTTGGTCACTGCACAGGGCCCATGGCGAGCACCCTGCTGCTGTGCCGAGCATCAGCCCTGGGGCCCAGGAGCATCATGCCCGTCCCCTGCCATTGGGAAGAAGGTGTGAGGGGATATAGCACAGATCCCAATTCCCCAGCCCTCCCTAAGAGAGTCTGCTGCTTTAGCAGAGCAAGTGTGCGGGGTGCTGGTGCAAGTCCCTCCACAGAGGACTTCTTGGCTGTCGGGGTGTCTCTGGCAGGTGGAGCACCTGGAGAGCTGGCACCCGCCGGCAGCAGCTGTGGCAGAGGGGGGCTGGCGGGCCAGCAGGCTGGGCAGCGAGCGGCAGGGGGGCACCCCAGGGGCCCTGTCCCCGCGAGCAGGGGGAAAGCAGGCTCGGGGTTATTAACGGCTTCCCTGGAAGCTGAGCCGGGGCCGGGGCCAGGGCAGGCAGCGAGCCAGCCCAGCATCCCGGGAGACTTCCTCGACTCTCATCGCCCACCTCTTTTGCTCCATCCAGTGGTGACGAGCCACCTTGGAGCCTCCAGGCTTTGAGGATGAGGGGCACAGGGTGCGTCTGCCCCCCTGCCTGGGTTTCCTACGGCTCTCCAAGAGGGTACCCCTCACCTTCCCCAGCTCCTGCCCAACTACCCAAGTGCCAGGAGTGCGCAGAGCCCTGTTGTGCTGCTGTCACCCCCACAGATTGTGGCTGGCTCAGAGCTCCAGCACCCCTCCGGCTGCAAAACACCATCACTGACTTACAGCCTCAGCTGCCGAGGAAGCAGCAGCAGCAGCCAGAGACCTTTGGGAGCCAGTGGTGGTTTACGGCTGGACAGCTCCCTATCCAAGTCCTCCCTGGGGTGGGGGCGGTGAGGAAGGCGTGGATGAATTCCCCATCACTTCTGGGAAGAGGCTGAGCGATGGGGGCTGAGGTCAGCAGACTCCCGCTCACTTCAGTCTGAGCCCAGCAAGGAGTGTTGGCTGCTGGAGTGAGCCCTCAGCCCCAGGTTTCCAGCTGTACCCAAGGTGAAGGCAGACTGAAGGGTCCCCTGACTACAGCCAGAGCAGCTCCTCAAGTGCTCAAGGGCAGCGTTTGGCCTCCTGTGATTTGTTTGGGATTTTCTTTATTTTAACTTTTCTTTTTTTTTTCCCCTTTGACATTGATGTCTATTTTGCCAATGCCGAAACCAGGAAACCTGCATTTTCACAATAATTTATGTGTTGCCTAAAAGAAATGTGCATTGTCTCAGCAGCAGGGACCCAGCAGTGAAGAGTGAGAACCTTCAACACCCCCTCCCGGTTCTGTCCTCTCTTACCTGGGGTGTTTCGGTGCCACAGGATAAAAATAAATAAAAGCAAGTACTTCCACTTCCTCGGAGCGGAGCCGATACGGCAGTAGCTCACTGGATGAGAGCAGCTCAGACCTGAAACGCTTTCTTCTCTGTTGGGATCACAGCTTGAGCGTAGGCTTGTTGTGTCGGAATGGGCCTACTGTACCCAAACATCTGAGCTTTCTCCAGCTCCTAGAGGAACATTTTATACTCATTATACATGCAGCAGAATTTCAAAATATGTCCCTGGGACCAGAATGCAGGAGGAGGACATTAAAGGTTAGGAGGTAGTAGGGGAAAAGCAAAAGGAATGAGTAATCTGGAGTTGCCTGATAACCCTTCGAGGCTTAGCTAAAATTAACTGTATCGAGCTGTCGTGAAAAGGGGAGATGTGCTACTTGACGTATTGTTAACAAAGAGAGGATTTTATTGCTTTAGGTACCTTTTAGAAGTAAAAAGCAAAGGATCAGCTCCACATCCCAGGTTTCAAAATGTTATGATCTAAGCGCAGAATTCATCACTGCCACCACTAAGAGATCATACATCCTGGAGTGTCATGAGCCATCCGTGATTTGTGTCATTGCAGAGGATGATAAATCACTGCTAAAGACATAACAAGCAGCATCATCACTGCAACACAATAGATCATGATGCATCAAGATCTTTGCTAAAATATTATTTACAGTTAGCAGGGGCTTGGAATGGCAAAGCAGAAGCTGATATTAATCTTCCCTGCATTGTGCCTTTGTGCACGCTAAGGGCCCTGCCCTGGGAAAAAAGGGATCTGTAACGTTCACTGATGCAATAACCACTGGTTGTATATACTGGGGCTGAGAGGGATTATATATATATATATTTATATTTATATAAAGCGCCTGTCACCATGTTGATAAACATTCTTTGGNGTGCTGGGGAGGGAATGTAGGCATTAAACT
This sequence comes from Zapornia atra, assembly GCA_013400835.1. Classification (NCBI taxonomy): domain Eukaryota; kingdom Metazoa; phylum Chordata; class Aves; order Gruiformes; family Rallidae; genus Zapornia; species Zapornia atra. Next base: position 80,665 of record VZTU01014897.1, on the reverse strand, counting down.
TGAGGGGAAAAGGGACTTACTGGTTTTCAAAAAAGTTCTAAAGGACTGGAAAAGTCTTAGGAGTCATCCCAGCTCTCCTCCTATATGGGACATGCAAAGTCTTACACGAATTAAACTTTAGACCCAAAACTTCTTTGGAAATCACTTTAAGGGACATGCTAAATTAAAGATGACACTGCTGACATATTTAATGTTTTGGGTATTTTGCCTTAAAAATAAAATTATCAAAAAAACTCATACCACCAGCCCGCATCCCCACCCCAGCCCCCCAAAAACCCCAAACCCAGACAATTCAAACTTCTGAAAACTGCTACCAGCTATTTTTATAGGAGACTCTCTGTAAACAAACTCTCGCTCTGTCAATCCAGACAAGTGTTTCTGAGGCACCAGGGACTGTGAGTTATTTCTCCTTCTTATGCAGGACATTGCTGATTTAGGTCACATCAACAGGACTAACAGTTCCATTTAAAGAAATGCTGAGATGAGTAGAAAGTGCAGGGTTTTTTATAAAAAATAAGACTTCTTGCTGGAAGGAAATCTGCATTTCCAAGCTGCTGATGACCCTTCTGACAACAGAAAACCCGTAATGCTTTACAAGAGTCTGCCCAGCTCCAGCCTCACCCTGTCAGCGCAGGAATATTATCCACCTCCTGCCATCCTAAAGACAAAAGACACAAGTAAAGTGCCTTTCAGTTTTATATCAGTTACTCATCCTGTGTTTGCTTCATGATGTGAAGCTGAACCCTCCCACAGACTTTAATTGAGTTAAATCACTGCCAGAACCTTTTAGGCTCCCTCTCGCGCACCCTTCAATGCATGCATCTCTGATGAGGCGTGTGAGCGAGGACGCGCTCCCAGGACATCTGGGCAACAAGCCACCTACCTGTGGGCTCCAAATATTTCCATCAGCTTTATTTCACTCGAACGTTTCTTTCCTGTTTAGACGATCATCAAAGTTGGGGAGGGGGATAGGGAGGAGCCATGAGCAATTTACTGGAATATATATAGGCATTGCCCAGATTTCCCATCCTCCTTCTTAATTGGATATTATCCCTCATTAATGACTCTGTCAGAGCCTGTAGAGTACTAATTGTCTGTGGTTCCTCTCTATTTCCCTCCCCTCTCCCCTCCCAGAGATTAGTCTTTTGTTCAAGTTCATGAAGTTTATTTTCTGTTCCTCTCACCAAGATGGGGAGTACATCCAACCTTTGTTCCACCAGAGCCCTCAGAGCCTGGCATCACCTCCTTGGGATGGTGTTTTAGGATACAGGGAAGACCCAAAACCTTCTGCCTGCTTCATTATCGGTCACCAAAGCCTGGCTTCACCGACGCTTTTGCTGTGATCCAGCATAGAGGTGAGACTCTTTACACTTTGCTAACCCACAAAGCTCCCATTTCATGTCTCGGGCAGGTGGAAACCCAAAAGAGGAGTCAGAAGTCATCTAAGCCTTTCCAAAAAAAAAGCAGAGGGTGGGTGGACATTTGCTGCGTGTCGCTCTCATTTATCTTTTGAGGGGCCTGTATTCTCCCAAAGCAAAACAGCTAGTTCCAGAAGAAAAAACAAACAAAAAAACCTTAATTTAAGCACCTATTAATCAAGGGCTGACATGAAAAACAACTGGTTTCGAATGGGTGAATTATTTTGCATTGCTGACTGCCTTGGTAACTTTTGGCCAGTTTTTGGCACTTTCCTGCCTGGGTACCTTGCTAAGATATTTTAGGTCAGTTTATTTAAAGCATGAAACCCCGTAAGGTTTCCACTGGTGCTAGCAAATCCCCTGACATAATTTTGGGTGTGATAGCCTGTTTTGACTTATGGCCTACTTGGTCGGAGCCAGCGTGCGTTCCTGCTATTGTCTCCCTCGTTGCTCTGGAGATGTTCATCCCAGAGGCTCGCCCTTGTTAGCACACAGCAAAGCCCAGAGCCACCGGGCTGTGACCCCCAGCTCTAGGGGGGGGGGGGAACCCTGCCAGGTCCGGCTATTCCCGCAGCCCTGCCCTGGCACTGCAGGCGTTCAGGGAGATGGGTGGCCTCTCTCTTAGACCTTGTCTGGGATTTCTGCCATGCCTGTGGAGCACAGTGCTCCTGTCCCAGTTGCTTTTGTGATGGGGATGCTGGAGTCGAAGCCTAGGCTGTGTGGGGAGGCAGGAGCAGGGGCGCTTTTGCTGGTCTCTTCAGCAGAGTTAAATTGTCACTCCCTGCTTTCTGCTGTCTTGGGGGCTTGTGAGCAGGACTCACAGATACGCTGCCCTTGTGTACTTCTTCCTTTTCCTGTAACTCTTCTGCTACTATAGCCTCAGCCTGACTTGTTGCTGCATGCAGTCAGCACAGAGCGATGTAGACCTTGGCAAGCTGCAGAGGATGTAAGCGTGTCTTTTAACCACTGCTATCCAAGGAAACCTCACTTTCCAACAAGCATCAGGTAACTTAAAAGCAATTCTTCAGGAAGACCCTCAGTAACAGGAAATAACTACTTGCAAAAAGATCAGACCTTTAAAAAAATAAACCCCACAGAATTGTACTTTTCTGCTAGCCAAACTAAATGGGTTACAGCAAAGTCAAGCTATTTGTCTGAGGAGCTACAGGCACTCCAGTCACCGAGTCAGTCTGAAGTGGTTCAGTGTCCAGGTCATCCCAGGACACCGACAAGGCGATGGCAAATGATCTGGCTCCTGTCCGGGGGCCTCACGTTTCAGGCTGGCCTGTCTGTCGGGGAGGTCCTGCTGGTCCGTTGTGGCTCTCCATCCGCTCCACCTCAGTCAAGGTCAGCCCTGTGCAGGCTATAGGCACAACCTGCCTCTTGGTCCCTGATTTCTAGTCCCAGCACAGCTGCTGCCTCAGTTGACCAGGTTTGTGCTATGGTGCCTGGTGGTGATCAAGTCTTGTGGGTCTTCCTCCTTCCCTCCAGCCCCTGGCCATGGTGTAACATCACATCCAGAATATTCACAGTCACTTGAGCTTCATCCCAGGGTTTTGGGATTTGTGTGCTCCCCAAACGCTCATTCTTAGGACAGTGACATCTGGGCTGATCATTTTACTTTTGCCTGATTCAGATGGGGAGACAATTTATTTTTCTGAAGACGACAAATGGGAAGGCAGACCTTGCTCTTGCACACACCAGTGCTGCCTCAGTAGCATTTTAGGAGAGAAACTGTTCCAGGGGTTTGGGACACCTGGAGCAGGAGAGTTAGTTTTCCCCACTCTCACCCTGAGAAATATAGGACAGCAGAGACTATGTGGTGGTTAGAAACTCTGCTATAAGGTCTGACCCATTTTTGTCCTCTAAAAGCAATATAACATCTGTTCTCAGTATTTCTGTGTGCCATTTCAGAAATATTTCTGGAAGAGCTCTGCTAATTCATGCCCTGTCTGCTTTCAAATTGTATTATTGCAGGCTCTAGTTTATATATGCTTGGGGATGGATCTTTATATAAACGAAAACTTCCACAGAAGATTATCTTGGGGAAAAAATCAGTAGCAAAATGGGCCCATACCTGGCAGTTAAATCTCATATTGGTCCAGCTGTCCTGCCGAGCCCACTGCGACTAAGTGGGAATAAATATTAGTTGCTCTGTGTAGAGGCATCCCTACAGAGCAGTGGCTTTCTGGAGCCTCTTGGGACTTTGCTTCTGGAGGCAGTGGGGAGAAAGGGCTTGAAAAGACATCTCCCCACAGCTACCCAGCCGATGCAGGTGGCAGACAAGACAGACCCTTGGGCTTGCTGGGGTATGGGTAGGAGAGGCGATGGCTGCAGCTCCCAGGTTCCCCATGCTTCAGTGTCATGACCTGGAAATGATGAACAGAAATCCCTGTGGTCAGCCACCAAGGGAGTTCTTCAGGGGTGTGCAGTCGAGAGGCAGAGGGGCTTGGCTCCATTTATCAGGGTGTCTTTCATGCCCTGGAAGAAGAGAGCAAAATCCCCGTGGACTATCAGTGCCAGCCAGAGGTCTGGAAGACCTGATGGCTCCCAGAGGTCCTGGCCACTGCTAAAACTCTTCTACCGTTCCTGAGTGAGAAGGATTTTTTTTCCTTCAGATATTATCTGCCAGTAAATATTCCTCTAATCTGAGACCCATCAAAAATGCTGGCTCCACTTATTTTAGAGTCCATCTTTGACCTTTACCGCTGTGAAATACATCTACTGATATTCCACCAGAGGCTATAAAACATCTGGCCTGACTGAGCACCAAATAGCTGGAATTTTCTATCCATTTCTGTCTGTGGCATTGACCCCAAATGGCAATTTATCTGCACCATTTCTGAATCCCCTGGAACACTGAGATGCTGGGAGCAGCGTCAATTGCACCAAGCAAACACATTCCCACCCTGGGTGAATGAAGACCCTATTTTGAAGGAAGAACTCTGGTCTTATATAGCATCATACAACAGCCTTCAAGGCAGGACGATGAGATTGAAGGATGTGTGCCCTTGCAGTGTCCCTGGTGTGTAGCAAAGCAGTGGGAACAGGCAGAAGAGATGTAGATGGCCAGGAAGGGTGACACTAGTTCCCCCTTCGGAGGCTGGGTTTTGCCACCACCATGGTTGTGCCCCCACACCTCCAAACCCCTCAGGGGCCCCAAGAAGTGCAGGAAAGGGCCAGGTGCAGATGTGTTAACACAGCCAAGAGCGGTGACTTTCAGCAGGCCTGGGAGCAGGGGTGAAGAGATGACACCTGCATGTCGACAGGTGGACTCAGCTGCTGCAGTGCTGCACTTGCCGCAGCAGCAAAATGCTTGCCACAACCTTGGTTTAGGGTCCCCTCAAAATCTGCAGTCTGCCAGAGTTGAGGGATGGCGTCTTACCCCACACCCTGGGTGTCTGAGTCTGTCCCTCCCCCTGTCTCTTCTCCACAGACTGTGGGACTGACAGCTGGTGAGGCTGGAGAGGACTGAAGGTCATTTTGAAGTAATTTGTTTGGAGAGTGAACAAGACTTGACCTTGGGTCTCTTTTGGTGGGCCACCAGGAAGGTCAACTGCCCAGCAGCATTTTTGGTGGTGGCAACCATAGTGGCAAGGCACTGCAGTATCTTCGACAGCACATCCAATTCCTTGTGTTTTCTGCTATAAATGAACAGACAAAAGACCTCCCAGGTAGGGAGGGGAGCCTGCTCCACCAGAATTTGGATTTTTCACTGTCAGCCAAGTAGAGGATCCAAACTCCAACAATGAGCTCCCTGCTCCAGACGAAAAACATTTATAACCTCTCCAAGCTGAGCTCTGGCAGGGCGATACAAACTGTGAGCTCCACAAGCTAATGACCTTGAAAGTATCCATTTATCTCGGCCTTTCCCCCCAGCTTGAGATGCCATAGAAAATGTGAGGCTCATTTTCTTCTTTCCATTTGTTTTTTTCCTTTTTCAGCAAGAGGGATGAATATTCAGGGAATGCAAGCAACATGGAAACCACTCGGTTTCACCTCTCTGGCTGGACCTCAGCACTGGCAAACAAGAACTGGGGGTATTCGGTCCTCCCGGCCTTGGTGTGCAAGGAGGGCAGTCTGTGGGGAAGGGACATCAGCACTCTGCCTCCATTACCTGAATGCTCCCCACCAGCTGCTCCTTCATTAATTTTCATCAATAAACAATATTTATCACCACCAAAATCCAGTCCTTTGAGCCTGTTGTTCTTACCCACTAAAGGCAACTCATAGCTCGGAGTGATGTGACAGCCTGAACTGCATTAAAATCCAGGCAACAGGTTAGAAATGTCCCTGGAACAAATGGAGCTGGTGCACAGCAAATGGCATTTCCTCAGGGACAGCAGTGACTCCCTGGAGGGTTTTACTTTTCAAAGCCAGTGTCTGTTTTCTATGCATTGCCACTGTATGGAAACCACTAGTTGGCACGGCAGGGTGCTCCCTTTCTCATGGGATACATCACTTGGGTGCAAAATAATGCTGCTTCGTTTCCTTTGGTGTTCCGTACAGTCAGCTTAAAGGGAAAAGGGAAGTCCCACAAAGCAGCCAAGGATGGACACAGGCCGAAGCTGCTACTAAGAAACACCCTTCTACTTAAAGAAAAATACCCTGATTTGCCAAGATGTTTTTTTCCTGCTGCACATTTTAGCCCTCTTACAGCAGTGGTGGGACCCAGCCGCTCCATTTGTAGATACGCTCTGGTGTGCAGCCGACCCGGCTGCTGCTCTGCAGATGCTCCAGCACCTGCGGGCTGGGACCTGCTGCTCACCTTTGTTCTCAGCCAGTATGGTGGGCTGTCTGCTGGGACTAGCGTTTGGGCTCCAGAGAGAATTTGCTGGCTGCTGCCTTTGAAGCTGTAGAAGCAAGCACCAGCTCGTGTTTCCATTTTAGGCATAGATGTAATGTACATCTTTGCTTACCGGACACTCTGGGATGCAATCCAGCCTCAGGAATTCTTGGCTTCCCTCTGGGTTTTGATGACTTTATAAGAGGTGGTGTTTCACTGAAGGGGTCCGCAGTAGTCATCTCCTGACTCACTGCCAGCAGGATGGAGACTTGAAGAACAGAATTTGTGTTAAAAATGACACACCCCGCAAGGCAGGTGATGGACCCCCTGTGCACCCAGAGGTGCCTGCCTGGTGCTGTCACTGGAGATGTGGCTGCAGAACCAAGGACGTGAGACTCAGTGCACTGAAGGTGAAGGCTGCCCCATGGCTCCAACCAGCCAGATCTGTGCTTTTTGGCAGGGCAGGGAGATGGAACCAACTCCACATACTTGCCCCCTTCTGCCGCCATCAAGTGCCTGGCTCCCCGGGGTGCTCACCAAACCCTCTGATCACTGGGTAAGGCCTCGGTTCAGCCAGGTACTTCAGCATCAGCTCTAAGCAAGCGAGTAAAAGTTTGTCAGTATTCAGAGAAGCACGTCAGGGGACCACTTGCCCAACCAGATCGTATTTAGCTTGAATGCAGCTACTGGAGGCTGGCTGCTTTGAAAGTACCTTTATGATACACGGGTTTAATTATTTTTTTAAGAACAAAAATCACTTCACAGAAAAGGAAATGCCAAAGCCTTTTCAAAGCTTGTTAACACAGTGAATAAGAAGCCAGAGTTGATTTACATAACAGAGATATACATACGTATGTATACGTGCATGTACATTTGCATGAAAAGCATTTGCAGAGCATTCTAAAAATAGGAGACATTTCAGAGGTTTTTGGGCAAGTAAATCTTTACATGCTCTTCTGTTTTATTGCTTCCCTCCAAATTACTAGTTTAAATCAAAATCCAGTCCTCCCCTCTTGCACAATCTGCAAGTCAGTGAACCACGGACTTCTCTACAATCACATCTCTCTAATTCCTCCACTGCAGGAGCAACCAAGAACACCCAGTACTATGGGGGTGAAGGTCAGCAAGGGAGAGTTCCCCTAAAATCAAATTCACCCCTTAATTTGGAGGGCAATTTTCCTCCAGGGAAGGTAGGAAAGTGATAATAGTTCCCTGTAAAACACTCGCTATTTTAACATGAAAATGTTTGAAGGTTTGAGGTATCTAGGCAGAAATGGGAGGAAGTTAGATACCAGCTCTTGTGAACTATGTGCCCCAAACACTTGAAACGGTGCTTAACCTAAAGCTTAGGTGTACCCTCACCAACCTGGGTGGAGCGGCTCTCATACATCTTACTAAGCGTATGCTTAACTGCTCCTCTGGGTCGAGGCCCCAATTAGCACACCAAGATCTAATTTTATTCTCAGTTACAGCTGCATAAGACTATATTAAGCAAATTGATTTGTACCAGTAAAAAAAAAAAATTAGATTAAGGTTTGGCTCAGGATAGCAATGGCGATCACGACACAGAAAAAGGTATTTTGTTGTTGGATGCTGCTGCCTCTGTTCTGTGCATTCATACCCTGACAGCCCTTTGTACTCTTAAAATGTCTCTGCTTCATCCGACCTCTTCTCACTCAGACCATTCTAATTCCTTCTGCGAACCAGCCTCCCAGACAGAAAGTGTTTGCACGCCTGTAAGATAACACCGTGCGTGCCCAAGGATCCCCCAATTTCTAAAGCAAAGCCTGTTATCTAAAATCTATGCAAACCCATAGGTATAACACATGTCTGTGAGTTAAACCTGCACGTGTCTACACACATCGGTGTCACTGCAATTTCTGTGTCTCCATCCTTCCCTTTTCCATCAAGCTGTTTAGACCCTGATCCTGGTACTTTGGGCAGCAGCTAATGGTGCTCAGAAGTAAAGCCCATGGACCTAAGCTTAGCCTAGATGTGTTCTCACGGTCCCCATTTAGGGAAGCATCCCTTTTAGATTAATAACACTATCCAGAATGACACTAAATTGTCCACTTATAGCTAAATATGTGCTTTGGAGTTTTCCTGAAGATGAATTCAAGACTATGTCTGAACATCTTCCTCACCCAAGGTGCAACCACCTTAGAAGATCAGCCCTTAAACTGTGTGTGTCCCAGTACAGGCAGCTGCCTTCTGCACGCCAGCTTCAAAATGCTTCACATGCTGCTGGATCTACAAGCATCAGCTAATGGTAATGCATTCAGTTGGCCTGTCATTTGCACCTGTGAAGATCAGGGGTAAATCCAGCAGAGATCAGTAATGGGAAGCAAGAGGCCAGCCAGCTCGGTTCTCCCAGCTTCCCTGCTTGCTGGGAGCCGCAGCAGAATGGGAAGATCCCCTTGGTGCAGCAAGGCCGGGAGGTTTGGCCAAGGGCCCCAGAAGGCTTGGGCTTGGCTTTGGCCAAGCATCCGGAAGCTGATACATGTGATGCGATGTCAAACAGCACATGATTTACCCTATTCTCCAGCGGCAGCCACTCTGGTTTTTAAAAATACAGTTTTGTCTGCATGCAAGGGAAGTAGGAAGAGGCAGCCTGGGCACGGGCGCGCTTTGAGATGAACAGAGCACAGCTCTGGTTTGAAGCACCAGCAGGAGCCCACTGCCTCGCAGGGCCAGGCACTGGGGTCAGGCCTGTCTGGCTGTCCCTGCCCAGGGAGGACAAGGAGCCTTAAGTCTTACTAAAGATGGTTATTTTTTCTGTCAGTGGCTTGCCTCTTTTTTTCTTTTCTTTTCTTTTTTTTTTTTCTTTTTTTGCAATTGGCGGTAGTCATGGTTCTATGCAATGTAAGCCAGAGGGTTTGTAGAATTACTGGTAGGACAGCGTCAATGTGGCAAGCCAAAAGTTTGAAGAAAAATTCATACATGCAGGCTCCTAAATATGGATCTACATGGTTATTTTCAGCCAGAGTCTTGCACATCCATAGTTCTGGGTTAGAAAACATAAGCCCCAGGTGAAATGCATTTGGAGGCTCTCTGCCATCTGATGTGAAGGAAGACCCCTGTCACAAAATCATCTGTATGACCTACTTGCTTCTCCCCGCAAAGGAATTGTCCGGGACTCATGTAACAACTTCAAACTCAGGCACATTCCTCGAGCTGTGTGAGGAAGCTTGCACATTGCCTGACCACATTATATCTGCCTCTAGGCAGTGTTATCACTCCTTCCCTTCCATATGCTTAAGCAGAATTTTTACAAAAATAAATGAAATACATATGTACATTATGCAAAGAGTGTTCTTGAGCCGTGCTATATTTGGTTTTGCATGATACGTATCCAGCGTGTAGACCATTGGCACTCGGTTTTTAACTGTTAGAGATAAGCAGAGTCACAGTAAGCTACAAAAGAGTGTAAAATATGCAGGGCCTGATTCTCCGGCTCGCGGAGGCCCCTTTACATCATGCTGGCACCGCGCTGGCGTCTAAAAGCAAGTGCACATGTGACTGGAATCCACTTTCAGGCCCTTTTATACTGCCAAAAGAGCTTAAAGTTGCCTGAATTCAAATGAGACTCAGATGCTTGTAGTACAAGCTGGTAGCCTTCATTAAAGGCTTCATTAATACTGCTGCCCCTCTGCCCCCCAGCGCCAGGGTGGGTGGCAGGAATTGCCCCTGGGCACGGTGGGCTGCTGAAGGATTGAGGAGCACCATCCCTGTCATCACCCCCCACGCAGAAGGGGCTTTCACAGGTCTGGTAGGTGCCACCCTGAGCAGGGAAACATGGTGACAGGTGAATGGGGGGCAGGTGGGCAGCCAGGTAGGGAGGAGTATGTGAGGCCAAGCTTCCCGCTTCTCACAGCTGGTTCCCTGCCCAAACTGGGATCTGCATCGCCCGCAACTCCCTTTTCAAGGCTGGTTTTCCTCCCTACAAAGAGCCGACGCAGAACAAGCTGTATGTACAAGCGCAGGTACACCCGCCCTCACTTTTAATCATTCAGCGCCAGCCAAAGAGGGAGGGACGGGAGCGCTCTGCCTCCTTCCCGCTTTCCCTGCGGCGGCTTCCTCCACCTCGGCCCAGGTTGGATCCAGCCATCCTCCATGCAGGCTCTGGCTCCTTGTGCTTCGCCCCGGGGCCCAGACACAGCCGCTTCTGCAGCCAGGAGGGAAACCAGAGCTGCTGGCTCGTGACTGGCGCGCAGATCGCCGGTTCATGACTCCCTCCTGTGAAAAAAAAAGTTCACTTGCATTTAACGTGCTGGGGGAAAGGATTTTTTTTTTTCTTTTTTTTTCCTTTTCCAATCCCCAAAGTCACATGGCCAGACTATTTTAAACATTCCTGGCTATTCCCCCATGCACCAGCTCCCTTGGCTGGCACTGGGGTATTCTCGAAGCTCGGGTAGGAGAGTAAACTCTGCATGTATAATTTATCCATTGTAAAGGATGCAAAATCTACTGGGAACAGGAGGGGATAAGAAAGAGCGAAGACACTTGTGGATGCCAAGAATTCCAAGTGCCAGACCTTGCTAGCGCTCTTCCAAAATGGAGGGTCCTACACGGCTCCCGTTTAGCTAGAGCTGAGCCTAGCCTTGCCTGCTGTGTTGAGATTTGGCAGGCTGCAGCTCGCCATTGTTGCGAGCTCTCATCCAGGCGGCGGTGCCAAGCCTCCCCTCCGGCTGCAGCCCTTCCAGCGCCGCGCGCTAATCCCCCGGTATCTGCTTCTCCCAGAGCCGGCGGGAGCACCCTTCGGAGCTGGGGAGGGAGAGGGGAAGAGTCCTCTCCGCACAGACCCCTCTCCTGAGAAGCTGTGTGAAGCCAAATTTTTTCACCCTAACAAATTGCTGCTATCAACGTAGTGGAAACCTTACAAATAAGCAACAAGACATGTGAAATTTTATTCCTAATCCTCCCTACTAGACAAACCCAAAAGGCCTTTCCAAAAACAGGCAGTGACACTAAACGCCCTGAGTGCAGTCCCATGGCTGCCGAAACCCTGGGAGGGACCTGCTGGCCTGAGCAGGGCTCTGCTTACCCCCGCGCACCAGAGCAGGAGGGCGGCTTAGCACCAGCTCTTCCGCTGCAGCTCCACAGCTTCAGAGGGAAGTGAAGGATCATGAAGTAAAGGCAAATTTCTCACGTTATCTTTAAAGTTTTCTCCCCTGTTAGCCTGCCTGCTTGTTGAAAGCTTGTAGGAGATGCATGCCACTCACTGGCCCCAGCAGCCCCTCAGACCATGAGTCGAAGCTGCAGATGCAGCTGGTGAGGGGTGTTCATCCCAGCATCGCCAGCCATGTCTGCACATCCGCCGAAGGAAACCCAGCGTCTGCCCAGCAGCAGGAACGACTGCTTCCCTCCCTCTGCCAGCACTTTTTAGTGACTTTATCCTGGTTTTTGTGGAGATAGAAAGGCAGATTTTTATACAGCCAGCCAGGCAACACTATTGTTTTGAGAAGCAAGGCCAGGTCAGTGGCACTGCAATACAGGGCAGACCCATGGCACTTTATCCCCTCTCCTCTTTGTTACGCTCCCACAGGGCCAGCACGGGGGCCTGCTGCCCCTTCACTTCAGTGGGGACACTCAAGCCTTTGTAGCCCTCACGTGGGGTTGGAACAAGGGAGGCCAGAGCCTCCAGGCAACCACAGAAGGGCCACCTGGCAGCCCTCAACTCATGGCCGAGGCTGGCCCTCCCTGGAGCACACCCTTTGGATTCATGGGGGTCCAATGCCACAGTTGTGCAATTGCTGTAATTAGTTATGTGGGGTTTCTTTTTTAACCCATTCAACTTGGGGTTGAACCAGATTTTGTAAAAATGTGAATTTTGCAAAAGCAAGGATTAAGCTCTGGATCCTGTTCCTGTGTCCTGGCTGCCCTCCCAACAAGAAATCCCTGTGGAGGGGATGCAAAAACCAAGCTGGCCCTAAAATGTGTCCCAACTCCACCCAGGAGCAAAACTGGGCTCAAGGCTCCAGCCCTCCTACCCAGCCCTCAGAGAGGTCCTAAGCTTGGCATGCCCAGCTGCTTTAAACAACTCACAGCAAACCATGCTGCAAATGAAGCCGTGCTGCACCCCCTCACCCCCATGACACATGGCCCAAGCTCTGCCTCGACACCTCCATCTCTGCCATACTGCTGGGGTTAGGGTGCTACCCTTCGCCCTGTCTCCCCAGACGTGCAGGGGTGGCTCCCCTTCAAGGACAGCTGGACCCTGTCAACTGAGCACTTCACTGCAGGACCTCCCTACAAACTCAAGCAGTGCAGGTGGAAACCTCCTCTTTAACATGCTGGGCTGTGAGTTTGTGACAAAAAAGCATCCCCACACCAAAGACGTGGGGCAATCTGTGAAGGACCAGGCTCTCACTAAGAGCTTTCCAGCTCCCAGAGGCTCTCGCTAACTCAGCACAGGGCCTTCCCAGGGCCTGGCCTGCTGGCCTTGCTGCTCTTGCCATGCTACTCAGAAAGTCTCACCTGGGTTTTTGTGGAGTGGCTTCACAAATTTTCCCTTCACATCCCCAACTTCCTGTCCCCAAGTTCCATACATCTGTCCTGTCCTTGCTGGGGGGGCAAAGCAAGGCAAAGCAAGGCAAGAGAATGAACTTTACTGTCTTATGCCAGTGATGATTAGAAACAAATCTATGAGATAAGCAGAGCAGCACCTCTGATGCTAAACTCTACAATAAGTTACTTTACTCCAGCTTCCGGTGGGACAGAAAAGGAACTTAGCAATTAAAAAAAACCCCAACACCCTTCTCCATAAATAAAAACAAACAATAGCAATCTGAACACAACAGTCCTCTTGAAGAAAGACTGTCTGTATCCTTCAGGGAGAGCAAGGTGCTATCACTACACAGCCTGGCTGAACCCTTAATTGCTGCTGTCAGGTACCGTACATCTCCAAACTTTCCGAAGTGCGGGGGAGTGCTGTGATGGGAATAGATAACACACAAACACCAGAGGCTGGGCAGAGGCATGGAGAGATTATGTATAAGGGCTCAGCTCAGCATTGGAATATTCCTGTGTATTCAGGCTGAGTGGCAGCAGCGTGCAGGATGTTAGCAGAGCCAGGCAGGCCCGCAGGAGATACAGTGGGTTCACAGGTAAGGCAAGCTAATTTCACCTAACGGTTAGGAGCCAACCAACCAGAATTAAGTTTGCCTGTAATTTTCATTAATACCTTATGAGAAATGAAAAATCTCTGACAGCACCTTTAAGGAGAGAAGGAACTGATAAAATTACAGAGAAGACCAGTATAGAGAATTACGCCTTTGGTTGCAGGCTCGTTGGAAGCCAAGACAGCATCTTCTTCTGCAGAAAACAGATAATAAATGTCATCTTGAGATGTTCTCCCACACGTGAGCTAAAGTTGAGTCTGCAATGGGAGCTATTGAAATCTCTGTCATAATTGCTGAACTTCAGGACAAAAATGCACTGAGAGTCCCATTAATGTAACAACTAATGGCTAACAGTCACTGCGCACAGAGAGGGGAACCGCTCTCAAAGGGCAGCCTTTAAGCAGTGTGCTGCCCTGGTTTGGTGAGGGCAACCAGATTCAGGTGGCCAGGGAAATTTCTCCCATTTCAGGAAGGGAAGTGGGTTTTGTCCAGGCAACGGGAGGACGGGGGGTGCTCAGTCTGAAGGGCAAGATTGGGGGAAGCGGGATGGACAGTTACAGAGTCACAGACTGGTTTGGGTTGGAAAGGATCCCAAAGATCATCTAGTTCCAGCCCCCCTGCCGTGGGCAGGGACACCTTCTGCTAGCTCAGGTTGTCCAAAGCCCCATCCAACCTGGCCTTGAACAGTGCCAGGGATAGTGCAAAAGGTCCAAAGCAGGACCTTCACTGTCCCCAAGTACCCGCTCCAGAAATCCTATGCAAGCCTAGCTTGACAGAAGACACAAAGAGGGAAGGAGGGGCAGGACTCATCCTGGGCATGGGGGAGGTGAGATTTTCTGGTAGCTCATCCCAGAGATAGCAGCAGCAGTTGCTGGGAAGGTCCTTGGCCAAATTCTTTACTGCCCTCCAGGGTGGGCTGTCTGGGGTCCTGCGCCACCCATCGCCCTGCAGAGCCAGAGCTTGGCCTTAACAGCACCATAGGCCAAGATCGGGCTGCAAAGCTGGGCATCCTCATCATTGTCATCTTCTTGGGATGCACATATAGCATATGTTCTCTCCCAAATGCACAAGAGGAATATTTACTGATTGCAAACCTTTTTTGTGTAATGTTTGACTGACAGTTTATTATTTCCATTTAGTGACACTGTTATTCACATTTCCTGTGCTATTAAAATACTTAAAAAAAACAAACCATTAATTGCCTTTAACTATAATTTTGTATAATAGTTATCTTTTTTATTTTACCAATTCTTTGCTTCTAGGCAACATTCATTGCAGCTGACTTCCCTTTCTTGCACTGGTGTATGTGTATCCACGTGACACAAATTCTTGACGCTCCTAGACATGTCATGATCAGCATGGACATGCTGAAGGTTGGAAGGAAACCATGAAAGCTTACTTGTCCTGCTGGCCATTCCTGAAGGCCACCAGTGCGCACATCCAGTGTCCAGAAAGACTCTGCAGCATCCCACCCCTTACTGATGGACTTTGAGCACCATTTACATGTGTGTGCAAACAAACACACATATGTATGTGCACTCCACACGTAACCCACACAAGCACACAGCACATAGGCAGGTGAGGACCTACCATGGAGGTTTGCACACCCTCACACTCAGCCATGGCCATGCCAGGTCAGCTTGGCAGTGCCTGTGGAGCTGCCGGACACATGCAGCCCTGGGACTCTCTGTGCCCTTGCCATTGGGGCAATCCATCCCCAGATTTTTGTGGTTTGCTGCCTCCTCCCTGTTTCCCCAGCACAGCTGCCTCCCTCGCTGCGCTTCTCTCCCCTTTCATCCCTCAGCCACAAATATCTGGCGGTGGCTGGGCAGCTGGCAGGCACCGGACCAGCACCTGCGTGCCAGATCCGTCCAGCTGTGCCCGTGACACACCATCCATCTGCGGCACTTTTCACGTGCTGCCGCCAGTTGCTTTCCCCAGGGCCAGCTGGGAAAGGACCCGGGGCTGATGGGAGGGAGGGAGGGAGGGTGCCACAGTGAAATTTTCCAGCAACACTTTCCCTCCTAATTGATTTCCTCCTGTCACCTCCTCACTTGGGCTTGCACAGGCGACAGGCTCACAGCTAACGTGACCTGAGGGTGCCCAGCCTGACGGGGCCAGGCAATGCTTGGCCACTCACTCCAGGGCCTGATGCTGTGCAGCAATGCTGAGCATCCCTGGTGGCACCTTTCAGGCTGGCAGGGGCTTCCTGTACAGGTAATACAGCCAAGGCCCTTGGTACTAGTTACCTGCCGCTTTGCCGGCCCACGCACTCAAGGGATTTGCTGTGTTTTCCCTTCCTTTCCCTGCTTTATTCCTGGAGCAGTTGAGGTCAACAGCAAAACTCTCTCCCCACCTCTCTGACTTTTCAGGAAGCAGGGCTGGGCTCTGAGGGGGGCAGCAGGGGGAGAAGCAGAACACGGCTCTTCCCAATTAATTTTGGAGTGTCTCACTAACTGGTAAAACAGACCTACATGAATGTCCCTCATCTTCAAAGTCTCCATCCATGAGAACAGCTCAGCAGGAAATGAAACAGCGTTTGAGCAGGAGCGTGCCCTTGGGGAGGTAGTGGCGAAACGTTTTGTGACATGGTTGAAGGCATAATGGAGCCATCTCATCTGCTCTTCTCCACTTGCTAACCATCACCCCAGCAGGCTCCCCAGCAGCTCTGCATTTGCCTTCCAGGCCACCGCCCACCTCTGCATGCCCTGTGATGCTACATGAAAAGAAAGAGGCAAAGGTTTAAAGTCCTGACTGAAAGAGAAACTCAAAAAAAAACCAAACCTAAGGAAATAACGTCCAGGGAAGGGGTTGACTTTGGTTAGTGCAAGCTATTGCTCTCCCAGCATGAGGCCCGATCCCTGGTAAAGGTGGCCAAGATCCCCTGCACCCAGGGGGTCCCCAACCTACCACCCAGCACATGCAGGGCTGCTTTTTTTGGTGTGTGGCTCCCCAGGTGGCTGCTCTCCAAACATGCGCCTCTCACACTTGGGCACACATCCGGGTGGCCACAAAGAGCCCCATGGAGAAACGAGGATGCTCCCAGAAAAGCATGAGATGCAAATACCTTGGTGGGAGCCCAGGCGATCAGTCACAGAGCGTACTGGCAGTGTCGCCGTGGCCTTGCTTAACCCCGCTCGGAGCAAGGCTGGATGGTAATTAGAGGAATGCCGGGTGCCAGTGAAGCTGGCGATGTTGCTGCTGCTGCATCTGCATTAGCTCAGTGGCGGAAGATTTCATAAAGAAAATGGACTCAGCTGTTTCACTGCATTTGCCGCAGCAGAGTTCACCCATCGCAGCCACGACCCACTGTCCCACCTCTCACCACACATCAGAGCACAGCAAAGTGTCTGCAGGCACAAGGTCCCCAGGACGGATGGCCAGAGAGGCACCTATGAAGCCATTTCTCCCATAAAGGGAATTCTCCAGTCCCCATTCCATAAATGTATCCATCACCCAGAACCTCTGCACCCTGCTTCTGCTTTTGCTTTGCAAGCAAATGGCTGGAAAATTCCTCTTCTTACCATGCCTGCCCAGAATGGAAAACTTCCTTCCCCCACGTTCTCCACTGTGCTTCCCAAACGACCTTTGCTATTTTCCTTTTCTTTAAACACTTGCCCCAGTTGTCTCGTGTGGGTCAAACGTGAGCCCGCTGGCACCCAAGTCACCGCGCTCCCAGCTCTGCGCATTCTTCTCCTCATCATCATGCCGAGTGTAATTTTCACCTGTTATTGAAAATTCAATATTGGGAGCTTTTAATTCCAAAGATTTTGATTTTTCAATAAAAAAGTGAGAATTAATCTCGGCAGGATTGCAGCAGAAATGTTGCAAATGAGCTGGTCACATGAGGGATAAAGGGAAGGAAAACAGGGAGGAAGAGAAGGACAGAGTGAAGTAGAGGAGTAAATAGAGATGGCCCTTCCACGAAAGGGCTCAAAGAACTCAGGTGAAAAATACAACCAGCAGCAGAGATGTAGTTTTTTTGGCTGCCCTGCACAATCCAACAGAAAACAGTGCTGCTCGCTGCCCTGTCTGTTGGCTGGACCACATCCCACTGCTGCAGTATCCCTGACGACCCTGTTTACTTCAGTGCTCATGTGTCAACGGCTCAGTTTCGGCCACCCGTATATCAGGACCCCTCAGTTTTGTAGTCATTCTATAATATGTCTGCAAGTCCTTGTCAACGTTATCCTCATTAAATCGAATGGGACTTTTCCCTCAGGGTTAATTGGATTGGTTAAAACAATGGAAAAGCGGTGTTTTAAAAAGAGTCCAATAACCAAAGTTAAATATGGGCCTGTTTTCCCTATTATGTCTAATAAAATAGCCTACACTAAATATTAATGGATTGCTTTTTGGTCTTCTGTGTAGCCGGAAGTCTGACTGGATGAAGGGCATGGTGCTCGTCCTTCATCCCCTAGATCTCGTGCTTTAACGGAGACCTGCCTCCTACCCATATCAAAATCCAGAGTCTCAGGTTTGTGTGGACAAGCAGCTGTCAGCTTGCACACAGCAAGGTTAAAACATGCACACAGCAAGGTTAAAACACAGCTGCCTCTCCCTCTTGCAGAGCCCTGTTCCTGATAGCTCTGCCCAACCCCTTCCCTCCACCCGGACACCCACCAGTGCCTCCATCCCTCTGCCTGTCCCTCCATCAGTCCGCCCGTCCCTCCATCCGCTGCTCCATGCTGTCGCTCTGCAGAGTCACCTGGGCAGCGGCTCCCGCGGGTGCCTCCCCCGGGCTCACATCCAAGCTCACTCTCTGCTGCTTGCAGATTCTTTCTGCATAACATCTCTGAGATATGGCCTTCCTTACCCATCTGTACAGCTAAAACTCTTGTCAAGACTCTCAGCATTTCACATCTCAATTACTGTAAAATCCTTCTCTTCGCTTGGCAAATGCAG
>VZTU01014897.1:30357-62094 GCA_013400835.1 Zapornia atra | reverse complement strand
CCCGCCCACCCGTTGCGGCTCCTCGGCACGAGCAGGCGACATCCTCCAGCGCTGACCTCTCTCCAGCCCGACACCTCTTCCTGAGCAGAAGTTGCAGCAGCCCCGTCACCGTGCTGGGGTGTTTAATACTCACGCAGCCTTTCCTGTACACGCTCATCACTTCCTCCCTCATCCTCTCTTCCCCGAGCTGCTTTTCTTCTTCCTTCCCCTCCTGCTGCTTCTCTCTTCCCCTTCATCTCCCCTCTGCCCTGCGAGGAAGCCTGGAGCTGGCTCCCACATTTCGCTCCTACTTGTTCTCAGGTCTGTGCGGCTTTTGCTTGGTGTTTTCTATTATGAAGATGACAGCAAACTGAGAGTTTAAACAAATTTGGCTTTAGGTGCTTTAATGAAAAATTAACGGGTTTAATACTGGCTTCACCATCAAAAGAACCACATTAATGTTTAATATTTAACCAACACGTCCTTACAATAATTCCACCACATTTCACATAGAGAACCCACAGTAAATGCCTGGGGTAAGGCAATTTAAAAAAACCCCAACCCAAACTGTAATACTATTCACCGTTTTAACCCTTCATCTACTGTCTTTCCCAGTTTACACAATGCTCTTTTACAAAGAGAATTGAGACGGTTTTTAAAGGCATTTCCCCTCTCCTTTGCCACTGCATACGGCAAGAATATTAGATTTCAGATCATAGCCCTGGCTTCTTAAGCCTTTTCAAGATGGGGGATATGAAAATGTTATGCAGATGAGTTGCCCTTTAAATGTATCTTTAGGAAAAGAAAAATGCAACAACGTCTCACTGAAGAATGATTGAGTTGGCATTTCATCCTTAGCGCATGCTGTCCAGGTACAGGTCTCAGAGGAAAGCTTCAAACAATAAAGAGTGGCTCCAGCATCCATAAATTTGTGACGTCTCCCCAAATTACTGTACCAAAGAGATTTCTTGCCTTAAAAATGGAACTCTGCCTTTCAGTGTGAGCAGAGCATCGCCCCACCCGTGTTTGGACTCCCCGGGAGCACCCTCTCTGGAAAGCACAAATCCATCACAAGTGGCAACACTCTGGGGCAGATGTTGACGGTGACACTTGGCCTTAGGAGGAGCTGTGGGCTTGTTCTCTCCCCATTTTCACTTCCAGCTGATGGCCAAGACTTCCGTATGCTCGTTATTTATGAATAACCTTTTGAGTACACAGTGCTCTCCCTGACACAACACAAACAACTCGGGGAAAAAAAATAACAAAACACCTCACCGAGGAGGAGACATCGATTACCTTGTGTTGCCTGGATCAGCTTCAAGATCCTTTTGCACTTAGAATGAGAATGATTTCTTAAACTGAGAGCATTTAATTGGAGAAAGGATTCTCACTTCAGTAAATCTCCGTCTATAAAAAAGCATGATCCAGCTGGATAGCAAGAAAACAAATCACATGCAGGGCAATACAGAGGAAAGAAACTACTGTGCTTCCAGATGCATATTACAGGAAAATAATTAAATAGCAGCCCTGGAAGGAGACATCACGGGTGAAGTAGACAAATAAGAAAGCTCTGTTGATGTGAACTTAGAAATAAAGCAGAGGAGGAAAGCACTTAAACATAAAAAGTCATCAAATAAGTTTTGTGTTGGCCTTGACCGTGCTTCCAGAAAGTTTCTGGGTCATCCTGTCCATGCAGTTTCCCTGCTTTCAGCTCTAAATTCTGTAACACAACCACTATTAGACAGGGAGAGATGGACAGCTGAAACAAGATGCAGACAAGGCTTCTCAGGCCAAGACAATAAACGTCTTCTGAAAATTCTGGTTAAAATGTCTCGGTGCCCTTTACGTGGCATACGCAAGCAGGTAAATATACCATTAGAGAAAGCACCGGACTGAGACTTCCTCAGCCTGGGAGCTGGGACCCCTGCATCCACTCACGCCCCTGTTAGTCCATACGCTATGGGGTCACGCATTAGAGGGGTTATTGAGGTCAAGGATGCTCTTTTATGAGCTACCATGTCCCAACTGTTGTGGAGTTATTGCTGGTTTTAATTGGTGGTCTTCCTGGAGCAGCTCAGAGAACTCTTCATGTGGAACCTAATAGCTTCCAGGTGTCACTCCCAAAACCCTGACGTCCCCACACAGACGGAGCCTCCTTACTGATGACTACCACGCACCCTCAATCCTGGGAGGCTGCGAGCAGTCTAATCAAATGGTCTGATGAGAACAAAGTTACATCCTCTGGTCCTGTTCTGTGCAGCACAAAGCTTCACACAACTGCCGCCTTGGCTTTGCCACCTCCTGTGATACCCTAAAGTTTCCCTACAGACTGGTAGCATTTCTTCCTGCTCTTCCTCCTGTAAATTATTGTGCCTTCAGCTCCCAGCAGAGCAAGATTTCCTCCCCACAGCCAGGCTGAAGGGACGAGGAAGAGCACCGCTCAGATCGCAATTCAGTCTTTTTAATTATTCAAATATTTCAAAACACAACAAATGTACTTTTCATGGGGAACCAGTGGCACACCAGCCCTGCCTGTATTACGGCTGATTCCACTTTCCCTGGATGTTGTTTCCTCCCATGGCAATCGTTGCCCCACCTGGGAAGCCTTCGGCAAGAGAAAAGCCTTGTGTCAGGGCCCTCAGAAGGATAGCCTGGGGACACGTGATGCCCAAGAAACTTGCTTCCATGCTGAACAACAGTTTTGCAGTGGGTTCAGGTTCTTACTGGTCTGCATCACATTCAGCAGCAGTGTTGCAAGTGCAAGATAAAGCCTTTTAACTCAGCTTTCTCACTTGTTTCCAGAAATTTTCACTGGTGGCAAGTACTAGGAGAGGGAGATGCTGCTTCCCTGCAGGGGCAGGTGATACCTGCTAATTTAGGACGGTTTCCATTAGCATACGGGGCCAGGAAAATGTCAAGCTAGAAAGGAGAAGAGGAATGGCCTCAGATGCACTCCCAGAACTACTCCAGTAGGAAAAGCATTTACTTCATTCAGTTGCTTGTCACAGCTTTTTTGTGTTGGTGCCATACACAAATACGCGCTCGGAGCCAAATTTGCACGCTCTCGCCGGCCCTCCGCCTTGGGTAGAGGAACCTGGACTCGGTGTCCGCCCCGCGACGCGAGTAAACAGGGTTCAATCCAAGAACTTTTTTACTGTGTTGTAACTTTGCAGAGAGCTTCACATGAAAGCCTACATTGTTCCGAAGTGCTAGACATTTTCCTGCTCTAAAGTTTCTAACAGGGAACTTCTGCTGGGTTTTGGATTCAGGTCTTGTCGGTTCCCTGGCTGCCAAAATGACTTTTGTGAGGCAGATAAAACTTGGAATAGATCTGGTTCAACCTTTGCAGCCAGCTCCTACGCCTATGAAGTTTCTGAAACAAAACCCAGAGTCTCTGGGGGAAGAAAAAGGAAAAAAAAAAAAAAAAAAAGGAAAAAAATATACAACCACCTCCCGCACTCTCGATTGTCATTCAGTTCTCAGTCAGGTTTTACAGTTTGGCCTCATCATTGCCCTAAAAATCAGCCAGCAAAGTGAAATCCCCCGTTAACCCTGGCACTGCTGTGATTCCCTTTCCCCTCCCGAGGTGCGAGCCCGGGGCGCTGGCACGGCGTGTGCCCGGCGGGGCGCTGACAAAGAAACAAAGCGCTGCCCGGGAAAGGGGGCGTCGGGCAACCCCCTCCCCGGTGACCTGGGGTTCCACCAAACCCCTTTATTCGCTCAGGCTCGGGAAGCCTGTCTGTGCCGCTTGGCAAAGCCCCGAACACTTACCGTGCCCAGCGCGGAATGAAAGGGGAAACTGTTTATTCTAAGCGCGTTAGTGCCGCGGGTGTTAACCTGCTGTAAAAAGCCCCGCTCCCCGCCAGCTCCCTCGCCCTGATGCCCACTGACCGCTCTCAGCCGGCAGCCGCGGCGACTGCGAGCGGGCGGCCAAGCTCGGCGCTGCGGGAGCGAGCCGACCTCCAGGGCCGGTGGGAAGCGGCGGGAGCGAAGGCGCTGCCCCNNNNCCGGGGCCCCCGCCCTCCTCCCCGGCAGCAAGCCTGCCGCCGGGGCAGCCGAGGGTCACCGCCGCTCCCGCGGGAGTCGGGGAAAGCGGGGTTTCTGCCCAAGCGGTGCGGGTCTGGGAGATGGGCGGGGTCCCTCACCTCCCCCGGCCATCGGGCACCGAGGGGTAGCGCGGGGACGGCCCCGAGCTTTGGGTCCTGCGTCCTCGGCGGGGAGCCGCAAGCCAAAGTAAGCTATAAATTCGGTCATGCGAGTCCCCGAGGACGCGACCCCGGCTCCCCTACCCCCTGCTGCCACACAGCTCTCCTCGGGGGCCTGACACAAACGATCCACCGGGGCCCCGCGGGGCTCTTCCCACCAGCTAAAATCAAACCTTTAGCACCTCCGGTAATTGGCAGGCCGGGCCAATTAACGCCGGGGCCGAGCCTCCGTATCTAGCATCTTCCTCTGCTTGGGGAGGCTGCACGGATGCCCAAGCCCGTGCAGCACCCTGTTCTGTGGCGGGACGGTAAGGGGGTTGGTGCTTGGGCAACCACTGTCACTTCGCAAAACTTTCAGCACTCAGCTGGCATCTAAAAGTACTAGCGCTTGCTCCTGGCAGCTGTTGGAAGAGCTGTGGAGGCCGCTTGTGTTCTGCCCCTCAGCGGTGTGCGGATGTTCCTGCCCACAACCCTGTCCATGCCCCCGTCCCTGCTCCCCAGTATGTCCTCCTCCTCAGCTTGGCCTCACACCCCTGGGGCTGCATGCAACGCAGCAGGCGAGCAAAAGCTGAGGGGTTTCCTTGGAGGCTTTAAAGGGTTTTAAAGAAAGGCTGCATTTATGTGACTCTGCGCCGGGACTACAGAGGTGATGCTGCCACAACTGTCCTGTTCCCTTTCTCTGGCACATACCTCAGCCTTCTGCGCAGCCAGGAGCATGTCGCTCTCCCCAAAGCCCAGCCCAAGGCTAGGCCTGCATGGAGTGTAGATACCACTTCATGCTGAGCCTTGGCTGGCAAGCAGTTGTCTTTGAACCGCAACACAGGCCAGCTTTACCAAAAATGTGGCTTTTCAGGAACAATCAATGGCATTTTTTCTTTGTTTGTTCGCTCTAGAAATGAGAAGACAGAGGGTGGACGTGGTAAAAAGGAAAGAAAGAGGCAGTTCTCCACACTGCCTGAAAGCAGAGAGGGAAGCAGCACAAGCAGACGGCAGCAAGAGAGGGTGCTGCCGGAAAGGGTGCAGCTTCTTGGCTCAGCAAGCAGGCATTTGCTGTGCTCACCCTTTTCCTAGGAAAGGGCTTTTAACCAGGAACTCTTGGGCAGGCAACATGCTGGTGTTCTTTGTGCAGGCTTCCCCTGCCTTGCACACGGGTCAGTGTTTGGGCACCTGCTCATGTCTAGACAGCACCTGTGAGATGTGTCTTGGAAGATCTCAGAGTGTGCATGTTTTGAGATTTGGGGGGCCTGAGGACAGTGGCAGCCTGGCAGGCCCCTCCAGATTGACTCAGCAAAGTGACCCGCAGCAACTGTAGTGCCGGAGCTGTGCCCACCAGACACCCAGTTTCCCAAGTCTCAGGGCTCAGACGCTCAGCATCCTCTGAGCAGGCACTATCCTGCTGCCCTTCCTGCTCTCCCCACAGTCCAGGCCTGGCCTCTGCTCCCTCCACCCCAAATTGTTGCCCAAAATGATTGCCTCCTGACCTCAGCCTTCGGGTAGTCATTGTTTCACCTCCTAGGAAAACATCCCCAGGCAGCTGTTGAGCACAAGTGAAAGCACCACACCTATTTCTGGTGCTTATGGGCTCTTTGCTCTTGTCCTTCCTCCTTCTCCTCTGGTCTGCTGAAACACCCAGCACTTCAATAAAGCTATTTCTGCTCCCTGCTCTTTGTCTCCTCTTGTTTGAGCTCCAGGGCTCAGGTGCTGATGTACAAATACGTGGATAATGCCATATTCTTTGTTTTGTGTGAAGGAGAACTGGGAAAATTCACCTGCTACACAAAGAGGGGTCAATTTGTTTTCCCACCGTAGAAGATAGTGTTTGTCTTGCCCTGCTTTTTTTCTTGGAAGCCTGGATGGATGACAGAGGAGCTTGTCAGATTGAGACAGAAGAGGAACAAAGCAGGTGAAAATTGATTTGCAAGGAAGTTACTTAATCATATCTTTGTATTTTTGGCTGTGCCTTGAGCTTTTGTTTATATCTGTGTATCTCATATATTTGGGAGATGCTTGAGAGACGCGACAGCCCTGTTGATACATCAATTAAGGACCACGCTGACAAGTGCCAAGCTCTCTGAGGTGCCCAATGAGCTCTCCAAGATGAGAATCAAAATTCCTGGAAAACAAACCTCAAAGGGAAAACAAATGTCATGACCAGGATATCTTTTTTAATTTTACCTAGAAAAATACAACATGCTTTGTCCTAGGAGCAATATATCACGAGCAATGAAGCAAGGGCGTCCTTTTATGTTTTCCATAAAAAACTGTTTCCAAAACAGGCGAAGAAGAGATGAAAGAATTAAGTTCAGAGGAGGCAAAACAGTCATGCCAATGCCTTTGCACCCCAAACAGTCCCCCCACAATTACACAGAAAGGTGCAGGCACGCACACACGGCTGCCTCTGAGCCAAGCCATACAGCCTGCGCTGTGCAGAACCCTTGTGTCCTCCTTGCCATGGCCATTATGCTGGACCCATAGTGCCCACAGCCTGAAAAACATCATCTTAAATACCAGGCAGCATGATGCTCTCCGGAGCAGAAAGCTGCTGGAGGCTCTTTGAAGATGGGGGTGTGCCAGCGGTCCTGGGACAATGTGCACCAGCTCCTGCAAGGACCTGCTGTAGGGCTGGCAGGGGTCAGGCAGGGGGACCGTGTGCAGGGACAGGCTCCTGGCAGGTCATGTAGACCATCCCTAGATCAAATGAACAGTGCCAAAACCTGGGAGGTGCCATCAGCCAAGTCGCAGGGGAGGCACAAGTAAGGAGGCAAAGGTGCCAGAGTGGTATGGAAAGCAGGAGAGGCAAAGATGGCTGAGGGTGTCACAAGAGGTGATGCCATGCCACGGCCAGAAAAGCTTGTGTGGGAGACTGGGTGATTTGGGAGAAGAAAATAAGTCACCGAAGTGCTGATCCATGCAGAGTTACTACCTCTGGCTCCATCCCTGAGCTGCAGAGGAGCGTGCTTAGGGGAAGCCTTGCAAGGTAGGTGCTTGACTCCCGACTCTCGGTATCAGAGGGACAGGCTGGAGAGCCACATGGGCCACTCTGCTCTAGCACAGCCTTCTCCTGGCTGGGCATCACACCACCTCACAAACCCCAGGGCTGTGGTCTGGAGGAGCAAGGAAACACTGGCTCCAGACGAACAGAGCCAGACTGCAGGGAGATGGCAGCGGGTGAGGCTCAGTCTGCGTCGTGAGGGGATGCTGGGCTCCTCGTTAGCTCCACGTTTTCCTTCCCTCTCCCTGCTGGTGTGAGAAAACGCACGCTGCATTTGTTCGGCTGCCAGGAGTATGGCAGCTCAAGCACCATCTTGTTAGCTTTGCTGTGTGTCTTTTCCCACAGCATTGCTTTAAATAATGAAGGGAGTCATGATCCACCAGCTGGATTAGACGTTATGAACTTAATCTGGCTCAAATCCAATGGTGATATATTTGGTCTCATTATTTTATGCACAAATGCCACAAAACAGCACAAGATTTTTCTCTTCTTTTTTTTTTTTCCTTTTTCTAAATACTTTTTTCTTTTAGCACTGACATTTCTCTTATTTGCATTAAGATTTGCACTGAACAGTCTGTGCCAGACCAAATTTGTCAGATACTTCTGCTTTTATGGCTGGTTTATTCCAGGAAATCAGGGCTGGAAATTGCATCCCCTGACCTCAGGGATGGACCAGTGAGCACTCCAGGGTGTGGAAGAGTCTCTTTCTTGGACCTGGTGTTGGAAAAACTGGGGAGGGACCAGTCGTGCCATCTTCGTGCCACGGTCAGGACATCGGTTCCAGAAGACGGAAACCGAGGTCTTCATACGATAGGACTTTCAGCGAGCATCTGAGCTGTAATTTCCCCAGCTGTATGGGGAAGATAACAATGTTCAGCCTGCTTTGTGAAGTACTTGGAGGCTTACAAGACTTTTATTAAGTAGAGATCTTGATGGAAGTGGTGGGAAGTGCTGTTACGTGAACTGTGCCCACGCTCCTCTTGTTTCCAGCAGAGGTACCCAAAAAGGTGCATACAGGGTGATGGAACGCAATGGGGCAGGGAAGCAGCTGTGCTCGCTGTGGAGTGTGAGGCTTCCCGTCCCCTGTGGTGGCAATCAGCCCTCACCCTGGCATCTAGGAGGCAGGGACAGGGAAGGTTTTGCAAGGGAGAGCACCTCACTGCCTGCAAAAGCCAGAGACGCCAAGGGGATCGGAGGTCAGCGATGGGTAAGAAATGCTTTGAGCACAGAAGGATGAGAGGGCAGAAGCCTTTACTGTGGATACGTGGAGCTTGCAGCAGTATGGATCCAGCAGAGTTTGGCCCTATGGGAGAAGCACAAAACTGCCTTGGGCCAGGCTCTCATGCCCCACTCTTCAAGCAAAGTAAAAGAAAAGGTTCACAAAGAGATGCAAGCCACCTGGGATGGTAATGCCCATCGGCTTCCAAATTGTGATTACTTAACGATGAAAGTGCAAGAAGCGAGGGTGTTGCGTGGGATGCTTTACCCAGCCAACCTGGCAAGATCACACTGTGTGGCCATTTGATTTAGCCTTCAGGCAACACAGTCCCACTCCGCTTCCGGAGCCAGTCGATGCCTGCTCTGCGTACTTCACCTAACAACCCGGGAAGAAAGGGAGATTAGAGAAGCAGAAACCTACAGCATTTGGAGAGTCTTTTTTTTTCTTTTTTCTTTTTTTTTCCCCTTTTGTTTTGTGTTTCAAATAGTTTTAGGCCAGTACGTGACATTGTGCTGAATCTGCTATTTGAAGTAGTTGCTGAAAAGTCAAGACCGCGTTTGGGAGCATCTGGAAAAAAATGTGAACACAATGGATCTGAAAAGCAAAATCAGGCTCTCCTCATTTTGTTTTTCATTAAGCAGAGAAAGGGAAGAGAGTGTATTCAGCCATTCAAGTGCGATGTGCTCGGATACCGTCTGGGTGAGCCCAAGCATCGCTCCGCAAATATTGACAGTCTCTTCAATTAAGCAAGAGCTCTCAGAGTCTAATTTTAAGTGCTCATTTTGTGTATTCCTCAATAAAAGTCATGCAATTAGGGGAAGAACAACCCCGAGTGTGGTTGGTGTCTCTTCCAGACATTTCCACCCTACGCCACGAAGCACCTACTCATGACACAGCTGCACCGCTGCCGCTGTCAGAGCTGAGCCTCCTCCCCAGCAGTTCAGCTCCTACGTGGATGTTTTAGTATCTCATGTGAATCCAACAGCTCAAGGCAAAAGCTTAAAAGCACATTTGGTTGTTTTAATTTTATTTTTTTGTTGCTAATATTTCAATCTTCAGCAGACGCGGGGACATTTTGCAGCCTCATAAAAAATGCCTGCAGCACTGAAGAGCTCTTCTCAAGGCGGCAAGCACCGCTCCCAGGCACTTCACAAACTGAAATGACACGTTTGGATCTCCTGAATTCACAGCGGAAACGCTCCCAGCTCTGGGGCAATATGCAGTAACTGATTGCCCGCGGTTTAATGACACTATGGGAAAACTCAGGGCAGGCAGGAGATAACGCCTCTTTCTTGCAATTTGGTCAGGAAGTAGGATTTAGGAAGCTGGAGTGTATTTCCACCCACACCCCCTTTCCCCCTCCCTTGAATGTGCTCAGGATGTGGGTGTTAGCCCTGCAAAAAGCACCATTGGGTCTTTAAGGGCCACAGGCGGCCGGGGGGTTTTGACTGCACGTCATTTGCAGACAGTTCAATAAAAGAAAGGCTCGTGAGCTTTCTCTGCTGGGACAGTGGCTAACCCCACAGCTCCTGATGTAAATCACAGGCCATCTGTGCATTAAGATGGCCCTCTCTCTTTCCCTGCGCCACAGAAATGGGAAACAGTAATTGGATCCTCTGAGCTGAAAGGACGCCGGGGCCGGTGCTTACTCCTTAATGCAATTACACCAGGCGACAGGCAACGGTTTCAGGAGCATTTTAAAGCCGTCAGATAATCAATACAGAGGCCGAGCAGCAATGGTGGGGTTTGCAGCTAAACAGATAAGGTGTTGCATCACATTTGACCTATTTCACAGCATAAGCATCACTTCTGCCCCAGTTGTCTTTTAAAAGATATCACTGGGTACTGCTGCCCTGGAGAACATGAGGCAAGCATCGCAGCCTTCCTCCCAGGTGTTGCACGGGCTCCACCAAAGGTTAAATTAGCAGTCCCCAGTGTTTGTTCCTTTGTAATACTTCTGGATCATGTTGGACAGACAGTCAGCAGCTTTCACGTACCCACGGGTACACCCAGACAGCATGAAGCACATGTAGGTCCCTCACAGGCAGCCTCACCCCCATGGGAGAATGGGGCAGCATCTCCCATTCCCATCCTCCTGCAGCTGCTACAGGCTGACCATTGCCGAACCAGAGGCACTGCCAAGCTCCCAGGCTGGAGTAGGCAGGCAGAGCAAGCAGGCACGGCCCCATAAGCATGTGACTGATCATCCTACTTTGCTTTGTGAAATATGTCTGTGCTACTGGAAAAAAACAAGCCATGCTCATCAGCAAGTATTTGCATGTAAGGGGTCCTGGCCCAAAGAGATGCAGTGCCTCACCAGCCTCCCGTCCCACCACCTGCAGGAAGTCAGCCCTGAATGCCACTACATCCCATAGGGAAGAAGTTGGACCGGGAGATTCCTGCCACTATCCTGCAAAAGCCTTATAACGGGGATATAATGGAGATATAAGGCCACTAGGTCAATGAAGGAGTACACAGCAAGGAGCCAGTGCAGGTGAATGTGGGGAGAAGGTGAAATCAGCCACTGAAAACACTTCTCCAGGGTGCCCCAGTACCTGAACACGTGGCATGCCAGTATGTGACTGCCTCCACTTTTGCATGTATCAAGCACATGGCTGCTAGATGATTCTTGTTCCCACTGAGGACACAGATCAGTCTTGGGTGAAACCCAGATGCGTGCAAGAGCAGGACCATCCCTGACATGGCACAAAGTGGTTTTCACCACAGGGACCACAAAAAAATTTCCTCACCAGGAAGCTGATCTTGTGCTGTGCTGCCAGGATCTCTTGCTGTGAGGCGAAGATAACACCTGAACCAGGATATTTAGAAACAGGCAGCAATTTGTCTTTGAACGTGCAGAGCCAGCCCCCTATGTCCTTGGTTGAAACACAAAGTAGCTTGGATCCTTGTCTGGCGTCTACCAGTCTCCACTATCTGCTTTACTGGCCAGGAACACAGATACTTTGGCTATATGCTGTTTCAGCTCCCTGTCGGATTTATAGCCAGGGGAGCTGGAAGCACCTCGAGAGGACTTCCAGCCTATCTCAATCCCTCACACATGAAGTGTGTCAACAACAGCAGGAGGGAGCTTCTCCTGCTTTTGGACAGGAGCACCTCTCAGTCTTGTTCTCCTGCGCTGTTTCAGCACAGTGGCTCAGCACAGCAGCTCTCTGATGTCCCCTGAAGTCCTCAGGTACAGGGCTGGCATCAAGTGCTGTGCTCAGCACACATGGGTCCTTGTGGATTGCAAAGTACAGAAACGTGTTTCCGTCCCTGGATGGAGAAACTCATGGAAATTTCAGATGACATTTGAAATTAATTACTAATAGTTACTGCTGAGCAGCTGAATGTATGGAACCTGGATCCCTACAACTGTGTGCCTGGCACGTGCCCGTGTCTAACGTTCCCCCTTCAGCAATTCTTCATTTTGTTTCTGCAGTGCCCCTTTTGTGGCTGCAGGGCTCAGAAAACCCCTCTCCCTCACAGCACATGGCTAATGCTGCACCTGACCTCCTGCAGCTCTGGGCTTGTCTTTCCTTCTGGGGTGGTCATTTGCACAAAGGAACTGAACGGCAGGGCCTGACTGTCTTTGGGAACATCCCCTTCATTGAGCTGGACAGAAAGTTCAGGAGAGGGAGCTTTCCTAGGCCTTGCTTCCACATGGAACAGGGCTGAAGTAAACCCCGTGGGTTAAGATTTATGGAGGCCCCTTTCGGCCTTTGGAAGGTCCCTTTGCCCATCATCCCCAGGATGGACAGTGGGCGCTCTTGCTCTTCCTCTCTCTTCCTCACAGGAGGCACGTGTCCTCCAGACACGGAGGCTCTAGTCTGAGCAGCGTCTGTCTCTCAGCGCTGCAATAGCCTCAGTGCTTAGCCTTCCTCCCCAGCCATCATGTGCTCCCCAGGGGGACCCTGGTCTTTTTTTTTTTTAGTTTCAGACCAACTGGATCCAGTTTTCAACTTCCTTCCAGCCTCCAGGCCCTCACCCCTTGCTGCAGCAAGCAGAAAGCTGGGAAGGTTTCTCTGGGGTATGAGCTGACTACCTGCAACCCTCATTGGCTTCTGCCTGGCTGATCCCCCTCCCGCATGGAGCCATTATCCCAGCGTTTTTCTTCTCTGTGCTAAGGGCAGCATATGTCTGGATCTGCAATAACACGTTGTATCTTTGTGAATCACCAAGAAATGGAGACTCCTTGCTCCAGCCCATGTGTTCCTTCTCTCCCCTGGTGCCAGAGTGGATGATGTGAAGAAGGCACCCAGCTTACCTCTGCTGAGGAGAGCTCTGCTCAAAGTTACACCAATGCCATCAAGCTGGGAGCCACGGGGTGCTGCTCCTCTTCCTCTGAGCATTGATAGATCTATGCTGCCATCCTCCTTCACCCTTTCACTAATGCAGGGGAGCCCTTCCTTCCACAGTGGGGGCTTGTCCCTGGCGTTAGGAGAAGGTGTGAGCAGGCACGTCTGCAGGTGCAACTGGGCAGCTGTTGGTGCCAGCCAGCCAAAGAGAAGCTGCAGGACGGCTCTGCCTGGGGGAGCCTGTAAGAGCTGTTTTCCCAGAGCTGCTGTTTACGTTAAATCACTTATCCTGTAATCTTCCAGGGGAAAATTATTTTCTTCTTTCTCCAGCTGAAGAACATTAATGCCACTAAAATAATAAGAGATTTAGAGCATCCCTTTGTTTATACAGTGGCATGCCACAGTGACAGGCACAATATAAATAGCTAAACGCTGAGATAACCCAACACTTAGGCTGATGAAAAACCCCCAGCATTTTTCCCATTCCAAATTCTTTAGAGTAATCTGATTTGACCTCCAGCACAATGCATACTTTAATGATGCCTGAATAATGACTGGGCAAGGAATTAACTCCCACAGTGGGTTAACACACTCACTTTCACCCAGAAGACCCATGCTCAAATCCCGAACAAATCGAATGGATTTGGTGATCTCATTCCAGCTCCTCATTCGGTCCTTTGTTCACAGCCCAGGATTTGACAGAGCCTGTGCCCCCTGCCTGCCCCCTGCAGAGAGGGGCCGGCGTTTGGGTAGCAGAGATGGTGTGGTAGTAAAAAACAGCAAGTCCCTCTAATCCAGGGCTCTGGGATGCTGAAACACCGTGGGGAAGGTAGCGAGGACTTTTCAAAGACCAACAGCATTGCCACAACCCCTCCTGGGTGCCGGACATTTGCCGCTGTCAAACACCCTGATGTCAAAATCCCCACGTTTTTAACTGAGTAACAGATGCTCGAATACAAACTGCCCAAGTGCCACTGACCACCGATTCCTCTCTCCAGGTTTACGAGTGGGAGAGCAAACGGAACTCACTGAGCCTATGGCAGGGTCGAGGGAGGTCTTCAGGAGGTGACTGTGCTGACAGCATCTTGCGCTGTCTTCAAAGGTGGTGCCAGCAGGAGGGACAAAACCCTGGACCTACCAAATGGGGAACTTGGGAGGGAAAAAACGTTCTTCTGGTGTCTCTTATTTTCTGCATTTCTTTTGTGCTCGTTGCTAAGGACCTCTGGACAGCAATGGGAACCTCTGAGTGGCGTTCCCAAATCCTGTTACCAAAAGCTAGATGCCTGGCACCCATACTGGAGCCCGCAAATGACACCGGCGAGAGCTGAAGTGCTCAGCAGCTGTGAAAATTGCACCACTCCTGCCTAGACGCTCTGCTTTGGTTAAACAAATTGAAAGGCTGCTTGGTTTTCTTCTATTTGTTTCATTTAATTTCTCCCACTAAGACGATACCCAAAGCACAGCTGGTAACAGCACAGAGAAGTGCAGTGGAAACAACCCAAGTCAGAGTATTCTACTATTTTACCTTTAAATATGTGGGCAGCAAAACACAGAGGTCGAGGAAACAAAGCGCATGTATTCATGCAAATATAACTGGTATTAAAAACACCACGTGGGTAGCGCTCCCTCCCAAGGAAGGCAGAAAGAGAAACGTACTTCAAATGTTTCCCATGAAGCCTCATTCAGCATGTAAATTTACTAGGACTGAGTGTTTTCTTAAGAGATGGGCGAGTTTTAACAAGCTTTAACTGGGTTTTTCTTTTCATCAAAGTGCTGTTGACTGCAATCCGGAGGCCCACAGCACGATGTGAAGATAGCTTGTGACAGCTGAGTAGCTGTGATGGATGAAATGCTGGTCATGCCAGTGTCCATGGGAGCTCGTGCCACCATGGGATGTCATCCCATCTTTCCAAATTCTCGATGTGCATATTAATAAACCAGTCTTTTTTGACACCACACAGTACCAGAATGGTTTAAGTTTCAGCAGGGAAACCAGAGGAGCGTTTCCAGTACGGGGCAGGATACCCTTCCTGCGCTGCCTCGGTAGCAGCTTTATCTCACGCGGGGAACATAGGGGACAAATTACCACAGGTGAGTTATGGAGCCCAAACGCCACCTACCGACTTCAGCAGGTGCAGCCTTCACCCTTCGTAGCACCCATCCTACGTAGCAGCAGTGTTGGGGGGCTCACGGCTCCCTCCAGGCTATGGCTCAGCAGCGGGCGCGTTCTGGGCTGAGCTCAGCGTTTGTGAGCTGTACCTGAGGCACACGTGCCACGTCCCCAGGTCAAAGCGAATTCTCCAAGCCCATCACTGGTGGGCAGACTGAGGCACAGAGGGTTACCATGGGTCCTAAGCATGATCTCCAGGAGGAGTCACTGTACGAGCTGGAAGGTCTCAGTAGACCAGCAGCCTCTTCCTACCTACTAAGCACCCATGGCTTTTGCCTTGAAAGAATCGGTTACCTCATGCTGTCTCTCCAGGTACAGAGAAGCTATGTCCTCCCCATCTCAAGGCACTGCCCTAAACCAGCACAGCCAGATGCCAAGTCCTGCTTACAGGCAGGAAGCAAGAAACCACTGGGGCACTGGGAAGGCAGCAAATCCTAGGTGGATCAACAAACACCACTACCACCTTCTGGGTACCTCAGGAGGGGAAAACTTGACCGCCTCAGAAGCCCACAGCATCTCCCAGGAAAGGAGTAACATAAGCCAGGGAAGGCTCTAGCAGCAGAAAGAATGCAAGCACTTTGAAAGTGTCATGTGGACCTGCAGCGGCTGGATGGAGTGAGCCTGCTCCCTGGAAGCATGTGCTACCACCATCCCTTTGCACAGGTTGTTCCTGCCAGCCAAGAGTGATGAAGCCACAGCGAGAGACCAAGTGAAATTAATCTCACCCAGGACATCTCAGCTCTCAGCACACACAACAGCTCACGCTCCTACAGAGGTGGGAGTCAGGAGTGAGGAACCTCTTCAGAAATGTTTGTGTGTCAGGAGGTCTTTGTGGTGCTGAGCAACGTTCAGCCCTGCGGCTTGGCAAGCCGAGGTAGAGTGAAACGCTTGAAAACCCCTGGTCGATAGGTTTGCAGTAGGGTTTCCAAGAGCTCTTTGTCTCTTGAGGGACTTCCAGAGACCACCAGCAGCCAGGGAGCCTAAGCCTCTGCACCACGGTCCCCGGGACAGGGCATCGCACCCTCAGGAGTCACACATGCCATCCTGTTTGTGCTAGTGCTGTTTACACACACGAATTTAAAGCATCTCCCCCGGTTTCTCTGCAAATTGCTGCATTCAGATGAAGTGGCAGCTGCTGTAATTAAGACACAGTTAATTACATATCCCCTTAATTGCAATGATAGGATTTTGTCAATTTGGTAAATAAGAATTGTTAGGTTTCTTCCGGCAAGTGCAGCCTCAGGGCGGCTCAGGCACGGCTCCCTTTGTCTCAGGGCAAACGGCGAGCTGCCTGGTGCTGGACCGGGACCCGGGACGGAGCTCCTCAGGTGGCAAAGGTGCTCACTTCCAGCTCACCAGCAAGCTTCAGCCCTCCGGCTACCCCCATCTGAGTGCAGCATCTAAAGGGAAATGCTTAGCGTAAGCTTCAATGCAAGCGCAGCCTTGGGAAACGTCTAGGGGTAAGTCAACAGGAAAGAGGCAAATCTTCTCAACCTTTTTCTTCATTCATTAAAAATAAATTTAAAAAAAAAAAAGGATAATGGGGATAATGGGAATGAGTTGGGTTTCTTAAAATAAGGACTAAAATCTCTCACTTGCCTGCTCCTAGGCACAGACCATATCCATAAGCAGGACCAGTGTCACAGCCAAGGACCTGTAAGTTCCAGCTCTGTCCTCAGGAATTACTACAACATTAACTTTGCAGGTTCCTTTATTTGCTGGATCTGGTTTTCTCCCTTACTGACTGTGCTGAATTGGTAAATTGCTCTTTCTCTACTAAACCACCAGCACAGCGAAGCCTGAGGCCATCTCAGGCACATGCCCTCTGCCACTATCACCGTCCGCCTCTAGTTGCCCATGCAGCCCCACGGCTTGCAGGCTGCTCTTCCAGGATCAAGAGTCTCCACCCGTGCCAAGATTACAGGGCTGACACAATTTTGTCTGAGTGGAGAAAACAGGAAGGCAGAAGGGTTGCAAAAAACCCCGTGACAGAATCCAACTGTCATCACCTGTCTCTGGGCACCTGGAACGAGCCAGGTGGTCGACATGAAGAAAACCCAGCAGTTTCCATCCTGCTGTGGAGGGTTGCTTGATACCAAGGTGGGCAAGAGAGAACATGCCTCAGACAGGTACATCCTTCCCAGTGACTCAGTATGTGGGGCTGTCATCCACAGTAATCGACTGCAGTAGACTGAACAAGCAGAGGGTGTGCTGACACACAGAAGAAGTGGTGCAAACCACCCTCTAATTAAAGGATACTACCTAAGATCTTCTTAATCATTAGTTATGATTAAGTTGTGATTAGCTAGAAATTAAACATTGGTTGTATTTGCTTCCCAATTATTTATCCAATAATCAAACTCAACCTGTCTCCCCATGGGAAGCAGCAAACAGCACCCGGGCTTCAACCAATGCCAGTCAACCTGTGAAGTCCCCGTGTTGCGGTCGAGTGCAGTCTCCTCTGTGGTGGCACCTCCACGCTCTCTGGACTCTTCGCTGGGACACATCAAGCTGCTGTACCTGCAGGCACCTCTTCACTTCTTTTTCACTGGTTCACTTTCTGCCTATCTAGCAAGGCAAACTGGCTTGGCACGAGGCTCAGCAGCCACCAGGTGGGTATCAGGACATTTTCTTCGCAAGCCGCTGACATCAGCTCACATGGTGATACGTTCAGACTTGCAGGGATGCTTTCAAAGCAAAGAAAGGAATGTGGTCTGGATAAAACTGCTTTGGGGTAGGTGCAGAATTGGCAAAGGGTGCGGGGGAGTCACCCTGCAAAGTGGTTCACCATCAAAACAGCCAAATTCAGTGAAGGGGTTCTGCTTCTGCACCATACAAATTTCTCATTGGTGAAATCGCGATGGGACAGGGAGTGTGCTGTAGAAACATTCAGGGGATGCAAAGCTGAACTAGAAGTACATTAGAGAACAGGGCAAGAGCTCAAAATGGCTCTAAGGAATTGGAGAAGTGGTTTGAGGAAAACAGGCTGCAACGCAGTAAGGCTGTGGGTAAGCTTCTGCACGTAAGCAAAAACAAGTATCGATAGAGCAAATGCAAAACAGACCGAAATACAAATCAGCACAGCTGTGCCACTGGAAAAATTGGAAATACCACACTAGAATCCATAACTGGATTTCCTGAGGCAAGATACCTGATGTCATCCATCCCTTGACTCAGCACTGCAAACATCATTGAACGAACCGTGACCATTTTCAGGCCCCAACTCCCCAGCGACAAGATTAAAAATCCAACCCAGCCTTGGAGAGCTCTAAAAACAGCCGCCAAGACGACCTTCCCAGAACTGATCAGCCTGAGGGAAAAACAGCCAGGACATAGCAAATGCCCAAAATACTGCTGCAGAGAAAAGGGGAACAATCTGTCCTCCCTGTCCATAACAAACAGACCATGAACAGCAAGCTTCAATTGCTGCAGGAGGGATCCCAGGGGATGGTATGAGAAAGTTTCCAAGTGTGAAAGCAGATCATCAGGGAGGCTGTGAAGTCTCAGGTAGGAGGTTAGGCAAGTGCCTGTCTATATCAACAAAGGTAGAGACCCTCCTCCCATTCCAGGCCCCACTGACTCAATGCCTCTCATGGTCCCTCCTGGCTCCAGGGGTTTGTGTCTCAGAAGCAAAGTTCTTCCTTCATCCCTGCCTTACCTCATCTTCGCTCAAGTCTCCCTATTTCAGTCCTGAGATGTAGGTCGCAGCTCATATGACAGAAGGGTGCATAAAAAAATCCAGACTCAAATTACGCCTCTGTTTCTAATTCCAGAAAGGTTAAAGAAAGCTTTACCTTCTGTCTGCAGCAAGTATGATGTGCTGGTGAGCACGTCCAATAAAACATCAGAAAAAGGGTTACCCTTAAAGATCCAACCTTCCTGTGTCAAGACCTTTTTTGTTTTCTCACCCTTTGACTTTTTTTCTTTCAACTTCACCACTGTCAGGGGATGCTCCTACACTTAGATCTAGGAGTAACTTGAGCAGAATGCAACCTGAGGACTAGCAGACACTAGAGGGTAATTTACCGAAGAGCAGCAGCGCTCAGGATGGTGGCTCAGGTGTGCAGGGCACAAGTTTCCAGGTGATTTGCTGAAAGATTAGCAAATTTACATTTCCCCTCCCCCATCTCCTTAGATCATCTTCAGTACATCACTGATCCATTTTATTGTGCATGCAGTCAACTGCTGTATTGCCCAACAGCACTCGAAAACACACTTGTGAGGCTGACCCCAGTGGGACTGCTCCCCTTACCCCAAGGCCGAGCAGCACTCCTCTTCCAGTAAGGACAGGAGGAGCCATAACAAAGCCAGGCTTAGTGAGGCACAGAAGGACTTGCTTGCAGAAGGAAAGGGAGCTCAGACAGATGCCCCCCACGATTGTGCCTGCAAGCTTTATCTTTCCTGATCTTCATTCCATGGTTTATCTAGGTCTGTAACGCTGCTGCATGAACCAGGAAAGGTACGCTCACACTGCAGCCTCAGACTTCCCCCAATCTGCAAGCAGAAATAAGTCTTAGTTAAATAATCTGGTATGGGCTTCCTTGGTTTTCAAAAGCAGAACGGATTTCATCCTGGAAGAAGAATCCTTTTGTAGTGCATTAAGTTCAATAAGCCTCAAAACCAAAATGAGGGGTTTCACTAACGACTGACTACTATTTAGCAGGAGGAGGTAGATTACGGATGGTCCTGGACCTTTAATTGTGTGGCTGCACTGCTTTCCCTTGTCTGTCACAGACTCCCTGCGGGCCCCTACGGAACCAGGTGCTCTCCTTCCTACTGGGCTTCACATCCCTCACCTGTTAAGAGCAAAGCCACTTCAGTTCACAGCATGATGAGGTTTTCCAGTACATGAAGCTTCAAACACTACCGAGACTCATACCTAAAGCTTTCTGTGCAAAGTTGCAAGAGAAGGCTGTAACCCCAGCATTCAAATGGCACACTTTAAAATATTCCTGGATGTATCCAGGACAGAAGATAAATCCTGACACGAGGGCCTCTGAAGTGTACAGCAGGAGACAGGTAAGCAGCCCACGGCTTGGAACAGAGCTTGTCGATTTCGTGGTAGGACGCAGTTGTTACTGGCACTCTCTCAGGTAGCTGGGTTGCCAACCCAAAGTACATGATTCCTGCTAGAGGAAGGAAGATGCAACGTCCCCCATTTCCCAAAGACGAGGGATGAGGAGCACTTCCTGCTGAAGCAACACTAAGGGTGAAACAGGAGAAGAATCACCCCCGGGGAGGAGTCGAGGAGAGGAGAGGAATCTCTGTTGGTGCTGCTGACTATGATGAGGACAACAGTTGTGCAGAACTGGCTGACAGGGATATGGAAATGTTGGTAAATATAACAGTGATTCTCAACAGCTCATATTGTGTGTGAGTGTTGGAGTTGTCACTTTTGTATGTTGTATAGCTACATTTTCCAAGATTGACTGAAATTATCTAAAGCATGAAAATACATTCTTTTGTAGACTGAATTGGATAAAGAGTTTTTACATCCTGCTCTACAACTAAGTGGAAGATGCAATGGTCTTCATTTTAGAAAAAAATGTGAAGTAAATCAAACTGTGGCTGTATTCAAGGAATTCCTAAGGCAGCTGTGTCACGATACTGTTCAACACAACGGTCTGACCAAGATCTCTGGTGAGAACCGATTTTAACATCTAACTCTTGGAGCTGCAATATTAATTCACACTCCAGTGGAGCAGTTGCCATGGAGTGGCCAAAACATAATTCACCAACTCTGATGGGCAACAAAATACTGAAAACACCTACTTTGTTTTCCAAATACTGGTGAGTCAGTCTTTTAGACACACCAGCCAAATTTCATTCCCTGGGAGGTAGAATAAATTATTGCTTAATTGTGACAAACTAGCAGACCATCAGACTCACTGATATAATGAATCAGTCTGTAAAGAAATTCTGCTTTGAGTCACAGAACAGCACGTTGTTGCCCTGAATTATAAAACACTGTTTAAGCAAGTTAACTGGTTCCTCTGTGTGTTTCTCCTCAAAGACCTGCCACTAATACTGTGCAACTGACACTAGAAACTCACAGCATCACAGAATGTTAAGAGAGACTCCCAGATCTCTGCAAAAACTCATGTTCTGTAGAATCTTTACTTTCATGTGCACACAGTGGCTCATTTCTTCCTGAGGGATTCCTAGTAACCATGCTATTCCATAGCAGGTTGTGCTACCAGAATGGGTATTAACGCATTCAAGCCACGTAAGCAAGTGAAGCAAGTTCTTTTAGGTCCCTCAATAGCTCCTTAACCAAAAATTTTTTAAAGCCACAAAAAAAACCCCAAACAACTAAAACCAAACCCAAACAAGCAAAAAAGAGACCACCAAAAAAACCCCTCCAAAACACCAATCCACCAACATTTTACATCACTGTAGGGATTTAGCATGTCATACTCTGCGAAGAAACTAAGGGAGTACTTGCCACCAGGGTAAGCCTCTTGTAAGCCTCAGCACACATTATATGCATAGGACAGGCTATCAGTTAGCTGTATTAGAAAATCTGCTCAAGACTCTTAGCATTGAGGGGTGGGGGAAGTCTACCCAGCTTCCATTGTTTAAATAAAATATAGTAATTTTTTTTTAAAGGTTTAATCATCTGCACAAACTGGTATTCTTTTTCCAAACATTTAAGACTTTGCTTTGTACTAAAGCCATTCCCTTATTTGCTTCTCAGCTCTGCATGGGGGCAAAAATCCTTTTTTCCTCTAACTGCCACATAAACCAAGCTGCTTTTCCCCAGCTTGGGTGGGATCCCTGCTCTGGTTTCCTGCTTGTACCTTCGCTACCCTCTACTTGCTTGCTTCATCAGTTCACTTTTCATCCTGGAAATGACGTCTATGGATTCTATCCTGAGTAACTAAGATGGGTCCAGGAGACACATGCATCTAGAGGGGCTCCAGAGTAAGCCTGCATGTCAGAGCAACCCCCTCAGACCTCTGAAAGAAGCCTTTCCCTTTTATGCTTATTGTGGGCAGTGTTGCAACAACTTCTAATGATTTTTTATGACTCTGGCCTAAAAGAGGAACAAGAGAATCCAGGCAAAGGAAACCAAAACTATATCCAAAAGGTTTTGGTCATACAGGGAGTGCTGCATGACCCAAATTTATTATATGTATGAGAATCTAGAATGGATATTGTTGTTAAAAAAGCCTGGGTCATGTCATTGAAATTTTTACGGCCCCTGAAAATCTGTTGTATTACACATCAACTTCAAACTATGTTTANAAAAAAAAAAAAAAAGAGAAGTCTTAGGCTATTTTTGTTGGTAAATCAAAGCTTTAACAATTCTGGTAATATTAAACTAATGCAGATAGTTGCTCGGCTGCAAGAGGCACAACCCTTATCGTGCTAATTACAAGTCAGATGGAGCCAATCAAACAATACTGAATTATTAAGGTCTTACTGTACATTCTCAGGCTGTTAGTATCTATTAGATTACAGCTGCATTATACTGAGTGCTCATTTCAGCAGGAGATTAGAAAGTACATTTATAATGCTGGCTACCCTTTGGGTGGATCATGGTATTTACATACCGTATGTCAGTGTGAGATTACAGAGTGATTTATGCTTTTTGCCTAGACCTTTCAGCAAACTGCAGACGGCTCCGGTAGGCTACGGAGCTGCAGCTCCACTCCAACGTGACCCTGACAATTCAGCCCACAGAACTACTTGCATTTTCAAAAAAATAATGAAGATGACCCACCAGCAACTGCTACAATCAAGCTTCATACAAAGTAGCATTTGACTTGCCGTATCTCAACACCAGTAATCAATCCATGCTGGCTTTCGTGCCAAGAGGGACACAGAACATGAACTAAGGGGGTTCACTCTGCTGTAAACAAACTAGTCCTAAATGGCACAGAGAAAAAAGTAGTCATTTCACTTTTTCCAAAAGAAGAGCTGCCACCTGTTCCCC
This sequence comes from Zapornia atra, assembly GCA_013400835.1. NCBI lineage: Eukaryota > Metazoa > Chordata > Aves > Gruiformes > Rallidae > Zapornia > Zapornia atra. Next base: position 39,295 of record VZTU01014897.1, on the reverse strand, counting down.
AAAGCCATACCCTCTCCACTACCAACACCCGGGTATACCCCAGTTCCCTCTGTGATATGCAGAAGGGAACCTATGAATGCAAGCAAGGCAAACTTGGTACCTGAGCAGATTGTTATCTAAAAATACTTACTCAAACACACTGCCAGTAGTGTGTATCAGCAGAGCTAGAGAATAAGCACCTGGATGTATTCTTGATTCATGACCGAAAACCCCCCAAGCACAGTGTAAGTAAATACACTGCTTTGGTACACGTGATGCAACAGCCCTAAAGTGGCAGGGAAGAACAGTAAACAGGGAACGCTGAGGTAAATCCTGAAGTTGAATTGAAGGTATTTTAAAGATGACATGCCAGATGAGATGTAACACGTAGACCAATACAGAACGGTGTGAAATTCCAAGTCCTTGCAAATAAAGCATCACCTGTGTGTGTGCGTACGCACAGCAGCCTGCCTCCCGCCGATATAGCTGTCACACACTAACAGAAACACGCCTGGTTGCTGTACCACTGGGTTCATTAAGCTTCATTCTTTCAGAGTAGAACAGTTTAGCAGGAGAAAGCTCACCAGACCAAGTTGTTCAGTATCTTCGTTCCCAGCTACTCTGAATTTTACTTTTTCTAAACCAGCCAAACCTTCGATTACGTTTCATTAAGGGAGCTGGCTGTGACAGCAAAAGGAAACTATCATCTTCTATTAGAAAGTGTATTTCCAGGATGATGAGAGAAGAAAGCAGCTGTCATGCATTACATCAACTTTATCTGCCTGCCACTTTATCTGAAGGTTCTGTCCATTAGCTATATGCCAAAATCCAATTACACATGGGATACAAATGGAAAGGCTAAGCAGTAGAAGTATCCCTTACTTTCCCTCCTATTAGCTGGTAAAGGAGGCTCACTGAACCACAGGGACATAAGATCTATTAAATGCTGTGGTACAGCACAAGCCTAAGAGAATCAACCTCGTAAATATTTCAGTGGCAGCAAGAATAGCACGAGATCAGAATACCTTGTCTGTCATCAGCCTTGTCAGGTCTAACAGGTATCTGTGCCTCCTGAAGGCATCCCATTAGCAGGAGAGGACACTTGGAGGAGAATCAATTTCAGCTACTATCCTATGCTGCCATCCTCTCCCTTTACATGCTGGCAACAGAAGAGCCTTCACAGAGGACAGCGCTACACGAAAAATACATGCTTGTCATTGGGGTATAAGAGGTTTTCCTTCTATTACAGCTTTCTACTGTAACAGACAACCAAAAGCATTTTGCCAGTGAGGGCAGCAATTCCTCTGAGGCCAAAGGGCTCTTGACTAATGGGAAACACACACAACACAAAGAACAGAACAGTGAATTTTGGCTAGAGAAAAAACCTGCAAGCACCTTCAGAGACAGGTAACTTTGCACCTGCTAAACCCACTGCTGGGGGTAGAGTATTGGGCTGTTGGGTTTTTTCCTTCCTGCTGAACACAGCATGGAGAAGCAGGGCATACAGCATTTGTAACTACCTCCATAACTTCTAACATTTGTTTCCACAACGTTCAGGTTGGTGATAACACATCCCAGCCTATTTCCCTATACGTACAAATGAGTAGCACCATATAACCAATCTCTGACACCACAAAGTGTTTGTGCACCAGTCCAAAAGTTCACACTAGCAAAGCTTATGTGAAATTGGCATTCAGAGACAACATAATAAGCTTTGAAGCTATAGCTAAATTGCTTAGAAATCCTGCTGCATCTGGGAATATGGAAATCTGAACCGAAACCCAAGAGTAGATTGTACAATGGGGTTACAACAGTGAGAGAATTGCAGCAGACCTTGAACTTGGAAGGTGTTTCACCTCTGCCAAGAAGAGACAACTACATCACAAGCCCTCATTTATTTACTCCCTGTAGGAGGAAAGCATGCCCTCATTCAGTTACTCGCTCTTTGAACCAGCTATTCCCAGTCCTAGGCGGGTAGTTTCACTGACGGCACAAATGCCCTTGGCTGCCTCCTACAGCTATAAGACAAGAATACTTTGTAATAATGACCTATTGTTCATGTTGCAAGGTCAGTTCCCTCCATCCACTAGAACACAGTAATAACGAGCGTTTTTCCTTCTACATTAACACTGGAATTTCCTTCACACAGTTATATCTCTCCTTTTCATCAGGAAACTAGAAGGCTATTTAAATTTGGGATACCCTTAGCTGGGGAAGGATGGCAAGTGTCTCTCCTGAACTATGAGGCTGACAGCAAAATCAGACCCTCACCACCTCCAGAAAAAAAACAAGTATGAGAGTATTTGGTTTTAATGCAGAGAATGATCTCTACATGCAATGCTGACACAAAGATCTCTCCATGTACTTGCCAATTTTCCAGCATACTGTGGTATCCTCCTTTCCACATATCACATCAGTAAAACAGACATTCTGCTAACTGCTCTGTGTCACAGGCAAACAATTCAACAGGAAATGCTCCTTAAATACCACTAGTTTTATCCTTCAACCTTTCTGCTTCTCCCCTTATGATAAGCAGTTTAATGTCAACTGGGACATAAACATTGCACTGCACCCCTCAACAGCAGCATCAATCCAGCAAATCTATTCAGTGTCAGGAAACACCTGGTTACGTAAGACATGATCTTGAAGGCCTCCCATCTTCTATTCTGCATTAAAAGGGTTTTTTAAAATGCACCTGCACAGCTGAGATCTGCTAAACTACCGCCCCACCCTGACACTTTGTTTCAAAAAATCTTGTCAGTTCTATTTGAAGTGAAAAGGAAACACATGAATATCACAGGATAGCATGTGAAAACAGAGTCATTCTAAAAAAATAAAAAAATCTGGAAAAGGAATATCTAAGTATTGGGCTGTTGCCAGAAATCAGATTCGTTGGAATATATAATATCGGTTATAAATTAAAATAATTCTAGAATATTTCCCAATACTAATAAGCCAAAATATGCCAGATGTCATGAGGTGACTACTTTCCCCACATCTAGAGCAAATGCATTGAATACTTGAAATGTTATTTCTAAAGCATCTTCAATTTATAATTAGAAGAGTGTCTGTGTTTTGCCAGGTCTCCAGAGTACGATCATCTATTGGCTATGTAAAGAGGAATCTAAAAGGGCATCAAAATGTTAAACTTCTCACCAAATATAAATATAACCTCATTTAATTAGGGGAAACAGTTTGAGAGATGTGCCTTGGAAGTTGAGAAGCACAGAGCTTTTAAAATACATGGCAGGGAGGGGTGGAGAGAAAAAAAGAGTAACATTATAAAACATTTAACTCAAAATCAGAACTGTTCTTTAATAATTGCAAATGAACTTTTTACAATATCAATTTTCTCACTTTCTGGGCACACTTCCTGGTAAACACTTGACTGTCCTCTGCGAGTTACAAAGAGTAAGTTTTCTGTGTTACACAGCTAAAAAACCCTGGACATTCTGAACAACTTGGCATCACATCTTTTTTTAAAAAAAGAGATCACAATAATTTAGACAGCATTTATAGCATTATAAAATCAGAATCCCCCCCCTTTAATCACTCACAAGAGCAGCCATTAAGAATACAACAGCTTTAGGAATACAAATAATGAGGATGTAAAACTATCTGTGCAAAACTGCATTATTTTTTTACTGTCTAAAATTTCAGGAAGTAACACCGCCAAAAGCAGAGAGAGGATAACAAACAGTCATGAAAGTAATGCTACCTTAGATTTTCAAACAGGAATTACATTATGAAGTTAATATTAGGTAAAGAAAAAAAAAAAAAGATGGCACCTTGAGCAACAATGACAAGTGTCCTGGAATTGCAGTTGAACAAGAACTGATACAGGTTCATGTTAAAGTCTCTTTCAGGAGTAGCGATTGATTTGGGGGCATCAACTCTAGCATTGCTTTCCATGCAAAAATCTATCTTCCCAACATCTTTGCTTTGCGGGCTACCAATGCATTTAAGAATGAGCAGTCTTTTGAGGAGTGTGCTTTCTTCCATGCATCTGAAATCTTTAAAACAGCTGGATCATTGATTCCCTGGATTTCCCTACTCCAATCCATTTAACTGCAGGAGAGAAAACAAACTTTTATTATAAGTAATACCAAGCAAGATCAGATTGTATCTTAAGATATGGTACAAGCTTATCTTCTTAGGCACGTAAGATCTAAAGTATTGTAGGCTGAATTAAAACACCAGCATATCCTATCAGTACATTAAGAAATTATAACTAGGTCTGTCGTTCTCAAAGTTAGAATGCACCAGTAGCTTAGAAAAACAGGAACAGTCTTGAAGCTGCCATAATAAATAAATCACGTTTTCCAGATCATAGGAAATAAGATACATGGAAACTGTCAGAAAAGTAAAGATCTGCATCATCTGCTAATTCCCAGCTCTGGATGGAACCACAGATTCATCTTTATTAGGGAGCAAAAGAGAAATCTGTCTGTTTAGGGCCCTACACGTATATTTACACATATATGTGTAAATGTATGTATATATACACAATATGTAAATATATGTATATATACACATATATTTAATACCATGAACGTACCAGTAGTCCCACTGACTTCATAATGGCAGTAGAACTAAACCCCTATTATAACCAACCTGAAAAACACTTAAGTTATATAACCCTCAGTTGAACAAGGCCTATAGTATAAGCCAAAGAAAGTATGCATATTAAACCTTTTGAAATCTTCCAGAGCAACAGGTAAATATAGATACGAAGAAGCAAAACAGTAGCAAGTATCACTAGGTACATCAGAGTAAGCACAGCAACACACAAGCTTTTAGCAATTTGAATGCTCACTGAGGCAAAGTACAAGACACGAAGTTTAAACCACCACCAAAGCCTGTTTTCCTTACCAGGAACACCCAACTCCATTTCTATAAAGCGAACGTAGTTCTGTGCGTTTACAGGCAGGTCATCAAACGTCCTGGCATTCGATATGTCCGTATCCCAGCCTGGGAGTGTCTCATACTGAACCTCCACCTTATTTAAGACTTCCTGGTTGGCTGAGAAGCAAACAGGAACAAAAATATTATGCCTACAAAGATTATATATTCTCTAACACTAAACACATAAAAAGCTTTTTATTCTTTTCTTACACGAAGAGGCTTACTCATAGGATAATACCAGCACTGAAGTGGCTTAAGTGTCCTTTTTTGTTAATACAATCAGAGAAAGAAACATAATCCAGGAAACATCAGGACTAGACTTTAGGAATTCCAGTACTCAGTCACATGCATATATTTTGCTCAAACCACAATCTCTTCAGTTCAGAGAACAACTTTTCAGGAGAATCACAGAATGTTAGAAGTAATTCCCAAAAATGTTGTGTGGTTCTGTCTTTTTCTTCCCTGAAAAAATATCAAGACCCAACTCCTCCTTCACGAGGGAATCTGGTGATGTGAAAGCAAAATTAGGCACCAGCTTGTACCACACAGTTAAAGCATATTTTAAAATGGCATATGAGAGTCCTTTTTACTGAACATAGTCTTAAGATGCTTCTTATACACAATAAATTTCTGATACCCCCTGACCCTTTGCCCCAAAATTCTACAGTTTGTCAACCGGTGTGGAGTACCACATGATGGATCAATAGTAACTGTTCCAATAACTTCTTAAAATAGAAACAGCAAGTATATTCTACTTTGACCTTCCCTTAGTAACTTGCCTCAATGTTGTCCATTAACTCCCAGTCCTGCCATGATTTCAAGTACTCAAAAAAGATGCTAAGCATGCCGTTCTGGAATTGAACCATTCCAGTAACTACCTGAACATTAGTCTTGGATGACACTGGGCAGAGAAACGAAAGTCTTACGCCTGAAACTGGTCAAAATACATTGATTAAAGAAATGGGAGGTGTGAGGCATTCTTGCCTTCCTGAAAAAGACAGGGTTCTGCCAAAGGCGCTGTAATCAGTGTTACGTAGGGACCACAGTTCAGATCAAGACACTCCTGCAAAGACAGCTAGTCAAGCTGGGAAAGGGTTTTAGGAGCAAGAAGCACAGCAGGTGTGAAATACAAAGCCATGGCTCATTGCTTTCAATGTGTGCATCGCCAACAAACTCAGGCTCAGCACACTGAGTGATTTATTCTGGCGCAAGTAAGAGTTCAGCAGCAGCAATGTTGTAAGCATAGCCTTTATGAACTAGGCTCTTTGAGTAAGAGTGGAAGAGGGCTATGCTCTACTGCAGCCCTCAGCAGTGAAGAAATGTACAAATCTCAGAGGGAAATTTCGCACGTTAAGCTAAAGGATCCTGAATTAACACTTCTTGTAACCAGGATGAACGGGCACATTAAGGATGCTGCATTGCAGAGGCCAAGGGTAAGCACTTCCTTTAAGTGTCATCAGCAGTAACAAAACTGAGGTGGTGTCTGCTGTTCAGGTGGTCTGTAAAACAGAACAGCTATATTCAAAGCACAAACCCACAAACTAATCTCCAGACACTGCAGATGGTCTAGAACTGACACCAGCCTCCTTTCTGAAGGGGGAAAGCAACTGAACACCTAATTCTGGAGGTCCCCCAGCACTTTAACTTTGAGTTAAACTCTCTAATGAGGCTAGCTGGGAGAAAGCTGAAAGCACTTAGAATTGAATAGTCTAATTTTGTCTACAAACTTCCATTACTCTGCATTAGTTCAATTCCTTCCCCAAAAGAGAGGAGGGAAAAGAAGGGATACATTTCTTGATGTTTCAAATTATTCTCTCCTTTTGCTCCAGCAGGTGTGACAAAAGATGTGTGGTAAAGATAAGTCATAAACTGGGCTCAGTGTAGTAACAGATGTAGTCACCATCTAGATTTCTCTCTGCACTTCCCTTAGGGGATTTATCTTTTAGACTTTCTGGAACATTCTTTATTAACAGCTAAATTAAATAACAGAGAGAGCAGACATAATGGTATCTGGTAGTCTGGTGCTATAATTTGGAGAGAGAATGATGTGATGTTACTTCCAAACCAAAAAAAAAAAAAAAGATAACTGAAATTTGGGATCTTGGCACCACTGTAAGAGAAAGATCCTCTGGCAATTTCCAGAAACTGAACATAGAGTCATATAGGTCAGACCAAAGGCCAACTAAAGTCAGCTGCAAACTTACCAGACATTTTCAGTTCTTTCTTAGCTCCAACTTAACCTAACTGGGAGATTCTGAAATGCCCACAGAAATCTAAGCTACATCAACTGAGTGAGACTTGTATGATTCTCTGATCCAGCTGGAAAAGGAACAATATATGAAATATGGCATGTTTTTTCCCTGAGATGGTGGGCACTGTGTGTGCTTCTAATTTAGAGACAGTCATTTCACAAGAAGGGTAAATCACTAACATCTCCAAGAGAGTGGGAGGGTAGAGGGGAGAGAAAGAAATACCCTGCCAGCAAGAGATTCCCAGACTAGATCTCTTCTAAATTAAATTCAAAGTGTCAAAGTGGCAAGTTTAAGAAAAATAAATACACAAGTGCACAGCATCTACAGATGGAAGACATGAGAAATAATCTAATGGTCTGCAAAACAAAGTGAGACTAGAGTTACCTTTGGGTTTTTATGCTGGGGCAGGAGTAATAAGTAACCTGCAGCATATGTGCTGAAAATGCTGCCAAACGTTGAGGAGTATAGCAAAGAGAGAGGTGTGGAACACGGAGGCACTGTGAGAGACAGCATCTTCCAGCTTACCAGAAGTTCAGCTCAAACTGCCTCCTGACACTTAAGGAAGACAGCATGTCAACAGCAAAGAAAACAGCTTCTACTAAATTTCCACCAGAATTCTTAGCTGTTCAACAGCAAAGAAAAATACAGTTAGGGAGGTGAGATATGCTGTGCTGCTATGGCAAAGGCCAGCTACCTGTTACCTGGGCATACACAGGGAGCAAAGTCTGCCCTCAGGAGTTACAACAAGATTACAGCCCCGTCTGAGAGACACCGTGAACAGAAGGGGAAAAGAGACAAAAAAAGTAATCTAAGTCTTAATACTGGAAAACACAGAAACTTGATTATGCCATCTTTGATGCTGCAGTGCCAGAGAAGGTCCTCCTGGCTTGAGCACAAGGTAGTCCGAACAGCCCCCAGGTTAGATGACAGGGCTACAGATGAAGCATTTACTGAGGAGAACTCAATCCAAACGTGTAATCTCCATTATGTTTTAAGTCCATCTGCAGTACCCACAAATTTCCTTAATATTTCCTTAATATTTTGATAAGGGTATCACTTAAGGAATATCTGAGTCTTAAAAGGGGAAAAGGATTCCCTGGCTTAGTGCAGGATGAATACTCCATTTCCTGAATAAAAGTGCATGCCGTGTCATTTTGTATACATACAGATTTTAACTGGCACTTTTGTGTGAAGATACAGGAGGGCAAATCAATTAGAGAACTCCCTCAAGCACACAGAGAAACAGAAGATTTTTTTGTTAATTCCTTATGAATTTCCCTGTTTTCAATGACTGCTGGCAGATCATCACTTATCCCTTTATACACAATTACATCTTTATACTACATAAATCCTGTCGTGAGTTATATCAGATTACTACAATTGATCTCCTCACCCACGAAAAGTTCTCTGCTGATATCATATGAAAAACTGTAACCTGTGACCACCCTTAAACCCTGAGGTAGCAATTAGAATAGAAATGGGCATCTATGCACACATCAGAAAACCAAAAAGCCCAACCTTTAGTACTGGTCGATACTCTTGCTTTTTCTGAAGTATCTCTACTCTAGCAAACCAAGAAAGATGTATCATCCATGAAAACAATGCTTTTTAATATCCAAATATTTTAACAATGCAGGTACATTTTTCAGGTTAAAATCATCACTAAAATGGCCACTGTCCTCAAGAGCTATAGTTTCTGTCATTCATGCTATGCCAATGTATGTTGGCCATGCATTAGAAAATAGCCTTCCTTTCACCCAACTTAACTGCTCACTTCCTCTCCCACCCTTTCCCCCCCCCTC
>VZTU01014897.1:0-30318 GCA_013400835.1 Zapornia atra | reverse complement strand
ATTTCCTAGGTGTGACAGGCTTTTGGCTGCTCTGGCAACCATTAAAGGGAACCAAACTGTTGGAAAAACAACACAGGGAGAGGAAAAACCTGGTTTTTACAACCCAGCCTGTTCTCTCGTGCAATTCACAAAGACTAGAAGAGAGGACAGATACAGTAGTGAGAGTAAGACACTGTTTTTAGAGTGTGAAACAAACTTCCAAGTTAGCTTGAAGGTAATGCAGGCTGAATAAAGGGAAAGGGATACAGCAGTAATAAAATTTACGTTTCAGAAGCTTTATACAGCACTGCGTTTTTCTAGTAGGCAAATGACAGTATTTGGTTCAGGTGTTTTTAGGGGGCAGGTTCAAGCGTGGTACAGGGCGTCTCTGATGCATCTGGGAAGACATTAATGGTTTGATGCTGAAGTAACACATTCATGTAATAAATTGTACAAATGTAAATGCACCGAATTATCAGATGACGTTTCACCAAAATCTAAAGTCTTACCAGGAAAATGAGGTATGATTTCACCATCTAGTTTGTATGCAACACCAACTTTGATTTCTGGAAATACATCCAAGATATCCAGTTTGGTAAGTGCCAATCTATAAATAAACATTCCTCTGGTTAAACAAGGCCAAGAACTCTCATCACATTGCAAAAATGTAACAAAAAAAATTATTCCTGCACACTGCAACTGTCTTTCCTTAGAAAAATAATTGCTCATATGGCACTAATCTATTTATCTAGTGGGACTTAAAAAGACCAAATCATAACTTAAATATCCTTTCTGTTGCATCTTTAGATCTAGTGCCCTAAGAAAATGGCAAGAGTCAAAGAACAGGTATTCTCCAAGTGACAGGTCTATAGTTTTAAGTGTTAGAATTTTAATTGGCCAGGGTGCTGCCAAGGTATTTTATGACCGTTCATTTGAGATGGCTTCATAGCATGATGCCTGTTGCTGTCTGTTCCTGTCCCCTGCCAAATGTTCCTGTCCTACAGTGAAGGCAGCAAAATAAACAAACGCTGGTTCTGTAAATACTTGGCTGCATGATCATCATCATCACAGAAAATAGTAAAAACTTAAATAAAGCATATTTACAGAGTTTAATCAACTAGAAATTTTACACGAGTTTTGTTTCAGGCACCTAACTTTTCGTTTTAATTAAAATCTGAAAGTTATATCCAAGTTTTCCACATATACAGGTGCTTCTGAAGATACTGATGGGTTCCCAGCAGTCTTAATTTGGAAATAAACATATAGAACAACCCCCCACAAACTATCTCAGGTTTTAAGGTCCTTCGAATGCACTTAATTTGGTTTGCATTTGGTGAGACAGCAGGGGATGGAGTAGCTTGAAGCATCAAGTATCAAGATACCTAAGTATTTCTCAGATCATTTTAAATGAGAAATAATGATGTATTATAAGCAAAGAAAAAATGTATGAGCATGAAAATATCAAACATAAAACACATTTAATGCTAGGAAAAACGAGGGACAGCTAATTTATCAAAATAACAATCAACAAATCAATGCTAACAGTCTGAATGCTACTGACATCCAGTAACATTCAAATGTACAATTTGCAATCATCTGCAGCATTTCAAAGTTCACGTCAAGCTGCCAGCAAAGCTGCCAAAGTAACTCACGCAGTAAAGCCATTAATCATGTAGGCGTATCGGAGCAACACCAGGTCCAGCCAGCCACATCTTCTCTTCCTACCAGTGGTAACACCAAACTCTTTACCTCTCATCTGCAGCAATTCTCCGATTTCCTAACAAAGAGCAATACTGTTACTCGAGTCTTTTTTATTTTATTTGCAATGCATGATGCAGGTGCATACTTAACAACATTTTACAGTACTGTAAATGACATTAAAAGCTTTCCCCCTGATTTTTCACAAAGTTGTCCTCTGGGATAAAGCTACAAATTCAAAACGCTATTTTTAATTCAAGAGAACACTATTTGACCAAATCCCTCAACATGTGATCCTGCTCTAGCTTTCTATTCCATGGGAAGGCCTGAGAAATAGACAATCAGCTTTGGCAGTCCTGTAAGCTCAGTCTAGAATCAGAAAGAATAAGACATATTCAATTGCACTGCCAACATCTACTTGCATTTAACCAGTAACACTGACAACACTGACAGACACACCAAGTTACATTACCCAGTTACAGGTCACATCTTGGGCTGATAATACTCACATTATTTTGCTCTGTAGGAAAGGCACCAATTCCAACTCTGGTTGTATAGGCTTTCACAACTCCATACACTTCCCCGACATTCTGCGGTGGCATGCCCAGACCTGTACACACACCTCCAACTGTGCAGTTTGATGAAGTCACAAAAGGATATGTGCCTATTTTAAAAAAAAATAATAATTTAAAAATTATTAAAACACTGATTTTAAAGTATTAATAAAAATCTAACCTGGTGAGGAATAGCACCTGCATTACACTTACCTAGATTTTACAACACTAAAAAAAACAAAACAAAACACAAAAACCGGCTTTTGCAATCAAGAAATATTTAATGAGCTCTAAGCTTTTTTTACATACATTGCCTGACCTTTCTTGACTGAAAAAGGTAGACATCTTACCACTTCAGCTGGTACAGAAGCAAAATTGACTACATAACAATTCTGACTGATTTTGTCAGGTCAAAAATTGGAGTAAGACACCAGAAAAACATGCCTTGCTATCTTACATAAAAATACACTCAACTAATGGAACAATGTGAAAATTTTATGGGAGACTCTTGAAAAAAAGGGGGGGGGTACTAAAACATTAGAAAACACAGGTTTACCATTTTTTATTTTGTGAGAAATGATAAAATACAAGCTCTACAAACTGGTCAGTGTGTTAGGATAAGAAACTGCAAAGAGATCTATAATTCTGGGAAGAACAATTTTGCTTACATAATCAAATTTTTACAATTATTTCTACAGTTAAAGAAAATTAAAGAGAAAAAGAAAGAAAAAAAAAAAGACTCCTGGAATATAGTCTGGTTCATCAGTGGTGACAGTTTGTTTCTAGTTAAATATTCAGCCCTCATTCAGAAAGCAGCATGTGCAGCAAAAACTAAAGAGTTCAACATCACAAAATCCTTAGGTTTACACTCTGGGTTTTCCTGAAGTAATAGAAGATGAATCAGAGCATGCCAGTCCTTCCTCGACTTGAATTCAGAACAAATGCTTCAGGGAGACAGTAACTGCAAACGAGTGAGAGACTTCTACCTCACACTTCAGACTTTTTTTTCCCCCAGTGTTAAGAGGAACTAAAGGATCTGAAAGCAATACAGACAACTTTAAAAAGTCCAAATCCTTCAGAGACTCTTCAGTGAGGTTTTGCAGACTAGCTTTGGGTATCTCGAGCTTTGTTTGCTTAACTTAAATCTCTCAAGAGAAAGCCACAGGCATGCAGGTGGCAATAACAGAAGTCCTGCAATACTTATTAGTCTTCAACTTTTCTTAGGAGACAGTAGTTGAGCTTTTCTTTACTGACAGGTAAATATAGCTAGTGGGTGTCACAGAGTCAATTACACAATTGTTATTCATTCTCAGCTCCCAGCCTGGTATACTGACATTAGTATTTAAAGACACTGAAGACCCCACTCCCCCACCCCCAGACACGTGCACACTTCATGGCATGCTGCAGAAAAGCAGGGAGGACTACACTACTTACAAAAAACAGCCCCTTAAGAGTTTTCTGCAAGTATCTCAGTTTTGCCTCAAACATTCCCCTGAAGACTTCTTCCCTCTCTTTTTTTTTTAACTTGTTAATAAAAAAAGTTTCTTCCAATATTCACATTACCATGGGAAAACATGGCACTAGTTTTAAACATATCTTCCTCTTAAAAGAGGAGGCCTTCAAACTCAACACATCTGAAAATGCCCAGTATCAGAACTCCTATCAGGTGAATGCAGAGCACGTGCCACTTTTTTGTCTGTTTGACAGTAGTCCTTACAGGCTTCGTTTTCACTCTTCAACATCTTTCCAACAAAAGTCATGCAGTTACAAGCAGCCAATCTGCTTATACCTATACTGAGGTATAATAATTATCTGTCCTTACAATAGAATGATAACAAACATCATCATCTCATTTTAAAAAAGAAAAAAAAGCTGTTTCTACTGAGAAGCTTCTAAATTAACAGAATTCCAGCATTGTAACAAAAACTGCACCACTTATAATTTCAAATGGATTGGGATAATCTTTTCACTCTTGCCTCATTAGCAATCCAGATTCTCATCATCTTTCCTTACACTGTGAAACAGTGGAAAACTTACATACAGGGCTGAAAAAAATGCAGGCTGATTCTTCAAAAGTCAACAAGTATTCTGCAAGTATACTCTGCCTGTCAAAAGTCTCTGGTTTTCTTCTCTAGGGTTTTCCACAGATGTATACAACTGAGTTATTTCATGTGAAATGTATAGACACTGAACTAATAGCTACGCTCTATTTAAGAATAGTCACCTTTACTGTCATTAAAATAATTAATCTTGGGAGAGTGTAAAGCTTCTTGAAATAATTTAACTAAAAAATCCCCCCCACACACCCCAAATTATTTGCTAGCCATAGCAAAATATACTTCTGCCATAAGCACAGCCAAGCACAGAAGAACTTGTATTTAGCATTCCTCATTCACAACATCAGTATGTAGCAATGTGTGTCCCAAAAAGGTTATACCTACCAAAATCTATGTCCAGCAGTGCTGCATTTGCACCTTCTACTAAGATCTTCTTTGGTGGTCCATGTAAAGCCTCATACATGAAATAAACACCATCCCTTACCATCGGTTTTATTTTTTCCATGCAGCCCTGAATAACACAAAATACCATTATAGAGCATAATTTCATTATGATATTGCCAGCCAGAGTACAAGCACTATTGGCTCTCTCATAACAATGCTTGTGTTCCTTTTGAAAAGGAAAAGCAAAGACATGCTAAATATGCCACAATATGTGAACAAGGGAAGGAAGAACACTACTCAGATTTACACAACAGACATGTATGATTTTCCTAGGAGGAACGAAAGAAAACTAGAGGAAAAAGGGAAAAAAAATGCCAAACTTTTGAAATGCCTCAGAAATATTCAAGCCTGAGCATAACCACAACACTTCACTGTATTCAGTATTTCATTTCCCAATGTTGAAAATTTCTTCTCCAAAGCCAGCATGTGGGGAGTTCCACTTCTGGCTATCTGAAGCCAACAAACGTACACAACTGTAAAGCGGCATTAATGTGTCATATATATATACACACACACAGAGGTATGTCTGTAAGTAGAAGTAAACAGTTACTTATTGAAATTAAGGGTCAAGTGCCTGAATGATACCAAGTAGTAGCTGGGTATAAGAAGTCATTAATGTTCAGTAGAACACGTGGTACTCAGCCTTTTCCCCCCCATCAAAACATATGGAAGTTTATTTCTAATAATTCACTTCAGGAAGTATACAACATTTTGTCTTTCAGAATCAAATCAAGTGCATTAGCGTAAACCAAACATTAAGTGAAAATAATTTTTCTTAAGCTACAAATGCTTATTATGTCTCCACCCCAACAATGAGTTTCAGATATTCTGTAACCCTGATGTGTATTAAGTAAACAATAAAGCCTTATAAAACACTCACTCTACTGTAACTGATTTTTAGGTCTAATATTGATAAAAATACTTTAACTCAACACATGCAACATGTACTATTTAAAGAAAGACAAACAGAAGTACTGAGAACTTCCATTCTAGAACCAGTAAACTGAGTTTACTTTCAACTAAAAATACGAGAAGGATGATTTCTTTGGCCTGATGATCTGAAATAATTAAAGATGTAATTGTGCGTGCCCTTACATGGCGTGGTTGAAATTTTCTAAGGGGTAAAAAAAGGTATCAAAGTTGCTATAAAATGCATGAACAACAAGGCTGGGTAAAGGTAAGATACCTGGTAATGTTTTTAAATAAGAACTTGAGTGCACTACAAAAAAACAAACCCACAAAAACCAAAACAAACCCAAAAAAACCCCACGAAACAAATCACCAACACTCGCTCTATAAGGCAATGGGAAATCTTGTAACTGTCCCAACTGCAGGGAAAATTTATAATTAAACACAAGATTAGTGGTCAGGCTTTGTTAGGGGTCAGTCTTTTTTCAGTGGTGCCCAGTGACAGGACAAGAGGCAATGGGCATAACTTGGAAATAGGAAGTTTCACCTGAACAGGAGGAGGAACATCTTTACTGTGAGGGTGGCAGAGCACTGCAACAGGCTGCCCAGAGAGGTTGTGCAGTCTCCTTCTCTGGAGACACTGAAAACCTGCCTGGATGTTGTCCTGTGCAGCCTGCTGCATAGGTAATCCTGATCTGGCAGGGAGGACTGGCCTAGATGATCTTCAGAGGTCCCTTCCAACTCCTGTCATTCTATGATTAGTCTGCTGCTATCAACTTACATTTTTCTGTTTTATTAGGGTGGGTTTTTTCCTTAAGGCTCTTTACTTAGAATATTTTATGTCAGTTCTTAAGTTTCTAACACAAGGGATTAATATTCTGCTTTACAAAGAAACATACCTTCCCCAACCACAATCTTTTAGTTTTCCTCCTAGCCAGTATATGTTTGAGCAAGTGGAAGTTGAGAATAATTCTCCCTATAAAAGCCTTCTCTTAAAGTTGACAGCATTTCTCTTGAAACCTAAGTGTTGAAATGCTATGTAATGCGAGGTCAGAAGTGTCTTGAAGGATACCAGCAGCCCCTTTAAAACGGACACATACTGATCTCTCATGATACATACCATGTTTTAACTCCTCACGCAAGCACAAGCATCAGCCACCAAGAGATTTACACACCAGTAACTGCACCCAGCAGCTGTGTCATTTATCAGACAGAGAGAAACAGGCTTACCTTGAGCTTTTTCAACTCCCCTTCGATGTCTATCTCTAAGGTAGGATATATCGCTTTGTACTGATTGGCTAACACTTTGAACCTGCAAGGCAAGAACGCTGCACTGAGGCTTTGGTCTGTTTGTTTTCCTTCTCACACTCCCACCACCCTTAGGTTTACTGGTTACATATCTGCAATCACGTGGTGACTAAGCATTTTTAAACAATGAAGTATTTTAATAATTATAAATTGACAAAATTCTACATAACGCTATTTTCATATTTGTTGTGGTTTAACCCCAGACAGTACTAAGCACCACACTGTCATTTGCTCACTCCTCCCCTCCCAGTGGGATAGGGAGGAGAATGGAAAAAAAATCATGGGCTCAGATACAGTTTAACAGCTGTCCTGGCTGGGCTCTCCCAGCTTCTTGTGCACCTGGCAGGGTGTGAAAAGCTGGGAAATCCTTGACATAGTGTAAGCACTAGAACTACTTACCAACAACTAAAACATCAGTGTGGTATCAACATTATTCTCACCCTAAATCCAAAACACAGCTCCATACCAGCTACCGGAAAAAAACCCTAAATTTATCCCAGCTGAAACCAGGAAAATATAGTAAGATATTTTTTATTTAAAAACTAACAGCAACCAGATGTAATTCCTTACCCAGAATCTGAAAGCTATGCTTACAACTGTGCATTAAAATACAAAAGTTACCTCTCAGAAAATTCATCAAAATCAGAAACAAGGTCGCACATTCTGAGTCCACTTCGAGCTGCCTTTGAAGAATAGACTGGACCAATTCCTTTCTTGGTAGTTCCCAAACTTTTAAAAGATAATAACAGCAGTTAGTCTTGATATAAAACAAATGCATCCTTAGCATAAAATGAAATGTTAATTGCAAGTATTTAGAACCTTGTTTCAGGTATTTCAAACACAAGGTATTTTTTAGTATGCAACTTAGTTGCAGCATATCACTCTTTTATAGACATAAATTATCTTCTACATAATTCTGGTTGTAAACTAGTAACTTTCCATACTTTAGTGAACTGTTAGGCATTTATTTGTACACAATTCCCCACTCTTACAACAGCTGATATACACATACTGGCTCATTAAAGGTATATTTTTTCCATGTATTTATTATTTATTTTATTCCTGTTTACAGGTAATGACACGGCTGATACAGCACAGTCAAGTGTGAAAATGACCCAGTGTAAAAATAACAAGTTATCACTCAATAGCAACCTACGTGAGACTCCCTTTTAAAGGTTATTGTTATGAATGATACTTGTTACAGGTCTTCAAGGAAGACTGAATTAATTTTCAGCCACACAGACAAGCTTCCAAGAAGAAAGATTAGGTTTATTTCTATCTCAGAAGTCTATAGTGCTGCATTACTTTCCAGCTGTAAACATTTCAGTTAATTCTGTCAGCTTTTTCCCCATCCCCAAGAATTAAGAAACTACTTGGAAATGACCAGTTGGAAACATGGCAGCTAGTTTCTGAAAGTTTCAAAAGCTTCATTCAGAAAGTCAGTAGCAGTGTGTAGTAGACAATATGAACATTTACATGCACTTCTGACAAGGAAGCATCATGAAATACCACATTAGCTGTATCAGACCTTTTGGTGATTTGGAGGTGACAAAGAGGTCCTTCAATCTTCACAAACAGAAATACATTTTTACAGAAACAAATACCTCCAGTAAGCAATTGAAACATTAATAAACAGGAACCCTTTTCATAAAGCAAATTAGGAACGTTTTCATAAAGCAGACTATCATTATCAGAATTAAGAATATGAAAGTTATATTAATGAAGATCATACAAAGATGATCTGAGGGCTGGAGCGCCTCTCCTAAGAGAACACGCTGAGAGAGTTGGATTGTTTCAGCCTGGAGAAGACAAGGCTCCAGGGAGAACTTATTGCAGCCTTCCAGTATCTAATTGGGATGTACATGAAATCTGGAGAGGGGCTGTTTACCAGGGAGTGTAGTGACAGGACAAGGGGTAATGGCTTTAAACTGAGAGTAAGTTTAGATTAGATAGAAGGAAGAAATTCTTCTCTGTGAGGGCAGTGAGGCCCTGGCACAGGCTGCCCAGAGAAGCTGTGGCTGCCCCCTCCAAGGCAGTGTTCAAGACCAAATTGGATGGGGCTTTGGGAAACCTGGGCTAGTGGACAGTGTCCCTGCCCATGGCAGGGGGTTGGCACTAGGTGATATTGAAGACTCCTTCCAAGTCAAAGCGTTCTGTGATTCTACGGTAATCTTTTGCTAGCCACTGGAGAAAAAGAGTCTCAAAAATGATCCCTGCATACTCCACATTGTGGAGTTACAAGAAATTTTTTTTTCAAAAAATTCATAACAATAACAGAAATCCAGTGTATTAAATCATATGTTTATACTAAGTCATCCTATGGTTGACAAAATAAAACTACCTACTTCTTTCCTGCTTGTTCTTGCCTCTGTTGTTCTTGGATGCCATCAGCAGCTTGGTGGAAATCAAACACTAAGAAAATAAAAATAGTGTAAGTAGATAATTTGTGTGAAATTACCCCATTAGCAATTATTTCTTCAAGCCAACTCCAGCCCTATTTATCAACATGAAAAACAAAACTATAAACACTGAGAAGACGCAAATAAAATGACAGGTTTTTTTCTCCTGTTTTACAAGTTACATTTTTTCCACAGGAAAGAGTTCTGAGTTTTTTCCGAAACTTTTTAAGTGTTTATTTGGTAGAATACTTGCCAACTGTGTATACACCTCCCACAGAATAACTAAGCTATTTCAGCTATGTAGTTGCCCAAAGGAATGCATGAACAACAAAGAAAACATGAAGTTAAACCAAAAAACCACCCCAAAAAAAAATCAAAACCTGGAAAACCGGTTAACCATAGTAAAAAGAAGTCATACTGCTGGAATTTAAGGTGGGAACTTCAAATAAACATTCTTGCTCATTCCAAACATTTCCTAAACCATTTTAATTTCATGTTTTAGGCAGTATCAATTAAAATACACCCGGAAATACAAATGCTCCCATCAACGCCTGTTACGTAAACAGAAGCCATCTTCACAAGCCCCCTTTTTTTTTTAAAGCATTACATGTTATTAATGAAAAAGATTATGCAAAGAATACTTTGCACCAATCCTCTGTCTACCATAAAAGAAAAATAAAATCTGAAGTGACTCATGTCAAACTCAAGAACTGGGGCAACAGTTAGCAGGTTAAAAACAGTTTATTTCTCTAAGTACTAGCTCTTCATAGTAAAACTACAAATCTACACGTTACCCAGGAAAGACTGAAAAGTTTCAAGACATAGACTCATTTAAATAAGTACTCTAGTCTCTGTAAAACAGGAGTGCTCTTCCTTGTTTGTCTTACCAAATTTTTTTTGAGTTTTTTTCCAGACATCTCTATAATTACAGGGATTAGATTATCGCCAGCACCTTCAATGTATTTTTGGTTCATCTTCTGTTACAGATTAATAATTCACAGACCACCAATATGCATTTTAGAGAAGGTATATTTATCATGGCAGCAGATACCCAAACTGTCACCAAAACTTTCTAAGCAGAAGCATTCTGAAAGTTCATTTATGTTAAGAGGTTGAATGATTAAGACTGACAGTCAATAGCTGTTCCTTTTTACTCAGGACTTGTTTATCCATCTATAGTAATTTCCAAGAAATTCACCTACAGTAATTCTATTTTCAGAAAGGGTTTTAGTAACTTATGAATAGTTACTCAACTATTTCAAACTCAGCAGTCACTCCAAAGTAAAAACATATTTATTCTGAAATAACACATTAACTAAGTTATCAGTTAAAAAACCAACAAAACAACCCACAACTGAAAATGCACAACAAAAACAAACCAAAAAGCAAAATAAAAAGTAAAATCTTTTTTCCTGGCGTTGTAATCTTTTATCTGACAAACACCTAAAAAGTTTACATCTTTAGAAAATGACTGCCAGAGCAGCACTAAATCCATTTCTTAATACACATGGTTATGTAACTATTATGTTACAGTATCTAAAGATCTAATTTATAAGATGAATTTATGTAATAAATCTGTCCTAGTAGTGATGGAGGAAGAGCCTCTGAAGCTCTATGTTGGTGATTTGGACTCTATAAACACTATTTGACTCCAGGCTCTAAACTACAGAGCTGCCTGGCACACTGGCTGGAATCAGCGCTTGACTGATGAGGTCCGAGACCATTAATTTGGAAGTTACGCCCAGTCACATGGTTTCCCCCTCAGAAAGTTGCTCTAAGCAACCCTGTTTAGAAAGGGGGAAATGAATCCTTCAGTCAACTAACTTCTGAACTGCTTTTTGACTGCCTTGCACCTCTAATCTTTGGCCTGGAAAGCCAATCTGCTTTCCTGGCTAGGGTATGTTTATGGGATAGGATTAGAGAGTCACTAGAATATAAACCTGTAAGGATCCTGGATGATGAACGACTTTTTTTTCTAGAATCTTCAATAAAACAAAGCAGCATATGGAAAAATAATCCAAAGAAGAGTACATACCTATATAGGGATGGCCAAAATTCTCATGCATTTACTGCCATAAAAAGTTCAGCAAAACCAGATTAACAAAAAATCCAAAGAAACATAACAAGGAACTTACCAATATGAGCCCTATCAGAAATTATTAGTCTTTTCTCCCAGCCTTCTAGCCCTTTTAAGACAAAATCAAATAGTTCAAATTATGTTTTGTACAGCATTTTTGTCTTCTGATGTATAAACAATAAATACTTCTCCTGTTTAGTCCTCAGTGAGTCTATTTAAATATTGAAAAGTCACATTCCAGAGGAAAGAAGTAGATTTCAACAACTAAAAAATCAGCATTTGGCTTATAAATCTGAACTAGTGAAGCTTATCTGAGAAAGAATTCTAGCTAGTCTACTAGTTCAACAATTCCAGCAATCAATCAGCTTTTTCGTTTTGAATAATCAAGACCATTGATTTGCCTCACTTACGGGAGACTGCTGCCAAGCATGGCCACAGACAGAACAGAGCACAGCCAAAAACTGCCTTTCCAAACAACCAGCATTTGCTTACGTTAAGACATCTCATCAAGTTGTACACTGACATGGGAACAGGTAAAAATAACTATCAACAGGTAAGACACTCCAACAAGTTTCATTTCTTAACTGCTTTAAGCAAAAAAGTTTAAATATGAACTATCTGCAGACATTTTAAAAGATGTTCTGGGAATTCTAAAGGGAATTCTGTCAGAAAATGGCAGCTAAATGGAAATTGGAAAAAACACACTAACCTCTACAGAGGCATCCTCTATCTAAATATTTTAAGGAGCCCACAAACTATTTTAAGAGTAGTATCGTAAGATTTTTCTCACCTTTTCCTTTCTCTAAGTTTTTTTCAGCTTCTTCAAAGAGTCCTGGCAAATGGATTACAACACCATTTCCTGAAGAAAACCATTACACAAAATTTAATGAATTATGTTTTGTGTTGAGCACAGAGAAAATATTCCAAACAATTCAAAGACACTTCATGTCTTGTATGCAGAGGGTTTAAGTTTTTTAGCTTTCAGAACACTGACATTTTTTTCTTTGGAGTTTGTCTGTAAAAGAATGGTTTACACCAGAAGTATGTGTTTCTAACTACATGCATTCAATCTTTTTAATAAACACAACAAACTTTCAATTTAGATCAGGAGAAACTGTAACAGCATCGTGGGACAGCCCAGACTGTAACTTCCTCTTCCTCATATCTAAAATTAAGTTCCGCCTTTGTACTTCATTTTAATAACCCTATTGTTTTTTAAAAGCTTAGCACATCTCTATCATCATAATAAACACTAGCATCCCTCAGGCACTCTTCTGCTGCAAATAGACTCAGAATATTCTGTATATAGAGTTGGGGTTGTTAATAGACAAGCAAAAATAGCAGAGGAAAAAGCTGTATCAAAAGCAAACTCTTTCCTACAGCTGTCACATTGCTCAGAAAAAGACTGCTGGCTCATAACAATTAATCAGCATCACTGAGTGCCTAAGAAGGAGCATTTCATACAGCAGAACTGAACCATCTTAAGGTCACACCAACCTCGGTAGATCAGTACATCCAAAACTACCAGTATGATAACATCCAGCTAAAAATTAAGTGACCTGCCCTTTGAAATTATTTGCATAACTCCTAATTTCACATAGATAAAAGCATTCTAAACACCAAAATACAAAGTATTTAAGACTTCTTCACTATGACCTTCATGGTCCTGTCCTGATCAATAGTAAATATCTATTATAATACTCCAATCATTTTGCCCTTGCCTTTTTGCCCATCCCCCCCCTTTTTTAACCTACAAACCCTCAGTGGAATATGAAGCCCGATTTTTCCATCAGTCCACCAAAGAAAACATAGCAAACAGGCATCCTTTTATACTGCTTTCAAGCAATAACCTTTTAAAGAAACATAATACACTAACACATCAAAAGAGAATAAAAGTAGCATCCTGTCCTGTCCTAGCCTGCTTTGGCCGGGATGTTGGACTCAATGATCTCTGAAGGTCCCTTCCAACCCCTAAAATTCTGTGAACCTGGGAATCATCTGCCACAGACCTCAAAACTAGAAGCAGTTAACATCCCAACCTGCCCTTCATCACAGCAAAGCTATTTCCACACCCATTGACTCAACTTCTGTAGAAGTATTAAGCAGGGCAAGAGCTCCAAACCTATCCCACTATCCAGTCACAATGTAACACTTGATAAGAGGCAATTAACCACCATTTCCCATCAAGCAGAGTTCATGCTGACTGCAAGTACAGGGTCACAAGCCAGACCCAAGAATTCAGCAAGTAACTGTTTATGGATCAAGTAACTAGCACAGAAGCTCTTTAGTTGCTATGCTGTTCAGCAAACCATCACTGACCACTCACTCTTGGCACATGTACCAAGTTGAGAGGCAAGTCTACAGACTCAAAGCAACACGCTATGCAGGAAGAAGCAGTAGGAAGAGCATGGCAATAGAGCCCTGATCTGGAGAAGTATGCTGTGTAAGGGACAGGAATTCTGGGTATTACAGAGACTCACCCAATTTGTGAAGCAGCACACAAGCACACACATGGTTACAATGCCATGTAGATGTGTTTTGTATTTAACTTCATTTTCAGACAGAAATTTTAAGAACTACACTGCATTGTTAAGTAGGTTGGTCATACAAGTAATCAAAAAAAAAAAAACAAAAAAACCACCACACATGGGATTAAAAACAGGATTCCAAGAGGGATGGGGGAGTAAGTAGGATTGTAGGGACAAGACACTCCTTTTCGGGAAGCAAACAGATCAGAGATCCTGACATCAGATAGTACTGTGGCTGCCTCACACTTTCTAAGCTCAGACAGAACTTCTTGGTAAGAACTATACAGTGTAGAAGTCTTTTGGAGTCAGCATTCATTTCATAATGCAATGTAAAATGGAGGCAAGATTTATGTTTTGAAAGGTATTGATAGTTACTTAGCAGGGCTGAAGATTAAAATAAGAGGGTTTCTGAGAATAAAAGAAATAATTGGTAGAGAAAATAAGAGGGTATGGGAGAATGCAGATATGCTGGGGAGTTAGCTGCTTGCACTGACAGGACAGATAAGAACAAAAACAAACTAGCCAAGACAATAGAAGAAATCTCTGTAGTCCAAACATCACAATTGAGTGAAGACTGTATTAACAAGACAGCAGAGCAGTTCAGGCCTATCAGAATCTGAGGAAGAAAACTCGTGATTCTACGTGTCTATATATATATATGTATCTTGATCAGAAGTCTGTAACTACTGTATTGTATGTTTTTTTAGAGATATCCCACTTACCAATGAATGCAGTGACTTTTGGATTGATGATCCCACTTGGCAGAAGATGAAAGTCATACTCCACAGAATCCACAACAACTGTATGTCCTGCATTATTGCCTCCCTGGGCAGGAACAAAAAACAAACCAAACCACCTTGTCAATAGTTTCTGATACTAAAGACAAATGAACACACAAAATAAAGAGGAAACAAACTGATTCCAGCTTCAATTCTGCAACTTTCATTTCTGTTCCTGACAAAAGATCTTTCAGTGATCTCCTTGCCCCAGGAAATCAGCCGAACTTGTTTCGTCAAACTCGACAATTTCAACATCAGTATTAACTGTCATACAGACTTTGGACAGTATTTTGGTTCATCAAAGGTAAAAAAGCTTGGAATAAGATTAAAATGTTTCCCAAAATTACAGGACAGAAACATAAATATTTTAGAACACTCGACTATTTGTAAAAACCATTTACTAATTTCCTATTATAGTTATTGAGGATAAGTATTAAAAGTAGAACTGCAACCTTAGCAAAGGGGAAAAAAAGCACCAGTTAAACAGAGTACGTAAACCACACTGTTATTGGAAAAGGTAAGTCCAGCTGTTTGGCAATATGTAGGCTTGTTGTTCTGAATTTTGGGTTCAGTCTTTTGAATGTTTTTCTAAGAATAGTAACCAGCAAAGTTAACTTGTTCATTCCATACCTCCTCACCACCAAGAGAGGTCTGTACCAGTACAAGTCAAGTAATTTATACCTGAAATGTGCTGTTAAGGAGTGACTCTAGAACTATGATGACCATAGTTTCATAAGTTACATTAAACCAGCACTTAACATTTCTAGCTTTCTTCATTACCACAAAGAGCATTAAGAGATTTGTTAAAACGGTGCCCGTGACCAAGTCTTAAAGAGGGTCAAGATGGGCTTATGAAACTAAAAAGATTACAAAATAGTTACCAAATATCCCCAGTTCTTGTTTGCTGTACTTTTGAAAATAAGCTTACAGTCTCTTGTGACCAAGTCATCTGTGCAAGACAAGCTTACATACAAAATGGTTTTATTTGTCATAACTACAGGAACATTTTTATAGGCACCTTGCACCAGAAATAAACAAACTGCCTCACAGAAGGAAAGCCTTTTTATTGAAGTCTTCTTTCAGCAGAAGACAAACTGAAAAAAGCCTTACATGAAAAGAAGAAAAAGAAACTATATGAAGTATTAATCTATGCAATTATAAATCAGAAATATTTCAGAATAATTTATCACAGAAGATGCTTTCTGAACAACAAACAACAGGTACTCACTACTACTAAAACATTTACAATGCATGAATACAATACATATAGCCATGTATCTGACATTACAAATAAAAGAATTTTCTTAGATATCAGACATTTGTGCCAGTGTATAAACCACATGCCACAGGTAAATGCCTAATCTCTGTGAAGTTAGCAATGAAAATTCTCATAATTTCAGCATTATTTGGGGATTTACTGCTGTACCATGTCCTTTGGAAACAGGGAAGACTTCCCAAAGGAAATGTCTGAATTTAAGAAAAGTTTAAATTATTTAGTAATATAGTTTGAAATTCCCTACTAACCAGATGATTTTATTTCATGGTTTCTCAATTTATTAAAAAAAAAAGTGTTTTCTAGCTTCATGAATGTCTAATAAACAGGAAGAAAAATTGCCCTTTGTACAGGTTAAATCATGATTAACAACAAATTCTTGAGTCTCTTAGCGTTTGCCAAGCTACTGGCGCCATTCAGACATGATACCTTAAACTTCAGCAGTCACACCTGTTTGAGCAAAGTGTACTAGACAGACTGTGTTAAGACATGAGAATGACTTGCTTGGTTTTGGTGGTTTCAAGATTTTTCACTTGAAATGCTGAGTGCCAAGGTGTGCTGGTTGTGTTGGTGTCGTGCTCACTGAAAAACAGCCTATGACTGACAGAACAGAAGTGGCATTTCACACCGTTTAAACCTTGAACTACATGCACAGCACAGTTCACAGGTCATCTCGAAGCAAGTTAGTTGTATGTATTTCTATGTTTACTGTTAGCTGTTATACTTTAAAGGATTTTGCTAGAGACTACAAAGTACAAAAGCAGATGTTATATGTGGTAAACCACCACCTGAACACACTCTTTGGCTATATTAATATCTCAAGGTTTCCAAATGTCTGTTTACCAGATTAGGCTAAAATTTTAATCTCAGAATTCAGTCATTTATATTATGACATGAAAAGATTCAATCCTGAAAGTGCTACTGGTAGCAGTTGTCTCTTAGAACTCTAAATCAGTCCCCATCCTGCTTTGGACGTCATTCTGTCATAATGTACCATTTTGAAAAATATATTTAATTTCAAGCCATATTTTATGAGGCCATTTCATTAATTCAGTTTCCAAACTTCTTCCATTCATTTACAGGTAAGCTCTACCCTAACTGCAAAGTGCAAGTTTGGAACTGCAATCCATTAGAAGAATGGTTCACACGGCACACTTACAGTGAGCTGGCAGTGAAGTGTACACATGTTGTGTGCTCAGACATTGCACAACACAGGTTTGGTAAACAATTCTAATTACAAAGTTCTAGCAGTGGTGGGGTAGAGGGGTGGGTTGTTATGAGGTTATGGGGTTTGCTTTTGGTTTTTTCTCCTTCTCCAGAAACTGATGATAATGCCAACATCTTCATACTGCAGACAACTATTGCCCCTGAGCGTAATTCAAGGTATGAACTGATGAAGTCACTCCTGGCTTCAGTGAGCTCCATTTGGAGATCTTGCTCTTCCTCCCTCATCACACTAAACCAAATGGGACCAGTTAGGCCATTCAAGCTAACACCCCTTTGATTCAAGTGTTTAAACATTATTAATGGAGAACTAACTGTTCAATTTATTTTCACTATTAGTCAAAGTTCATGCTCAAATGATTTTCAATACACTGTATAAAGCTTTTCCCTGTGGGAAATTAAGATATGCAAGTCATTTCTTGAGGCTGGCAATATTCCCTAGTTAACTAAATATAGTAATCAATCTACTGTATCTCATACCCTTCTCGGTACCTAAGCTACAGGGGTCCTCGCCCAGCCACGTGAAAACCAAAACTCTTTCCTTGAGCCAACAAAGAGAAGCCAAGTGCACAGCAAGACCAAAAGATGCTTTTGCTGTCTGGAATATACAATGTGCACATAGCAGTGGCTCCTTTTCCCTTTCTCCTTGCACAACAGCAAGATTTCCTTCAGCTGGAATGTGCTATGGCCAGCACACTCCTTATGGCAAAGTAACTCTGCGTCCAGCTACAAATAGAAGGATTGCACAATAGTTTGGGGGGCATGGGGAAGATGACTTCTTACACATCAGAAGTACAAGAAGGCAGCAGTGACACTCTGAACTTCACTGGGATGCTCTCTTGCCATGCTGCAGAATGGCAGCAGAGGAAGCCCCTTCAGGAGTCAGAATGGAGACCGTGGAGGAGGTCAAGCAGCTAAGGCAGGGCTGGCATTGCCAGAGTAGGAGAAATAGCATTGTGCAGATTTAAAAACAAACAGACAAACAAAAATACCCAACCCCACCACCAAATACTGATTACTTACAGAAGTAATCAATAAGAAGAAACAACATGATGTAGTCAGGAGCATCTAACAGACTCAAGACTTTACTTGCCTGGTATTACAATACAGTATTTTATTTCAAAATTATGCAAAAGAGGCTTTCTGAAAGACAGCAAAGACACAAATACCTAATGCAAAAGATAAGAAAGCCCTTTTCAGAAAAAAAAATATATATACTTTTAGCCATTTTTAGGTAAGTTACTTGCAGAACATTAAAAAAACCAAACCCGAAACCGTTCAGGATATGCAGTAGGACCAGAAAAGAGCTTTCAAGGTCCAAATACCCACTTAAAGACAGTATCATTGAATTTTCTTCAGGAAGTTCTGTGTGGTCTCTTTCTGCTACCACGGTTGCCATGCTCTGATACAGATGCTGTAAGAGTCATCTAACATCTTAATTAAAAAAAGGCTCCACCAAAAAACAAAAAAAAAACCCAGAACTAACCAACCACCAAAAAAGCCCCTCCTACTTATTTCTTGAATTGCTTTCTAAAAACATTTTGTGGGAGTTTTTCTTCTTTTTCCCTGCTGCATCTCACAGGATATTACAATACCAGATACAGTACTGTAAACCCTCAGATCAATTGCCAGAACAGCAGAATCAAAATTTTGAACCTAGGCAAGACTGTCTCTCTTACAAATCATTTAAGAACCTTTTTGCTCTCTTTCCCAAGCTCCATGCCTCTGTCAGTGTAAGCTGCTATTAAGAAAAAATTATAATTTTTTTAATGTCATAACATTTTTATAATTTAAAAAAACAACTGAAAATTAATTCTAAGCAACTGAAAATTAATTCTGATTCTTATCCTACCAACAACTGTGTACATTTATTTTCTTAAACATACAATTAACACAGAGGAGAGAAGTTACTTTTGCATACTTAAGTACAACCCTGTGCACATCCTTCAAGTTTGGATGCATACTGCAGAATCCTTATACACCATGAGCTTCTCATTTCAATAGACACAATCTAGAATATGCCCACATGTTTTATTTTAAGTCTTTTCCCTCTGGAAGTCATGCCAAAAGGTATCTGCTAGTTACCTGAAAATTTTCTTAATACAGAATCAGCCCTGAAACATACCAAGGACACAAAGTCAGGCAACAAACAGAATAGAAAAATAGGTGTTTATTGCCCAATATGTTGTAGTGCCTAGTATTCAAATGCTGTGAACTGCAAGTATTTTGTTGGAAATTATTAGGGGGAAAAAAATCAGTTCTTGTTAATATTACACAAGGGAGTAAGCACTTCATAAATTTAGTATACATAATACTTAACTTTTGCTTATTTAACACTGAAATATCTCTCTAGGCTACTACTAGGCTACTTAGGTAAGAATATAAACAACCTTTTCCCTTTAGTTCTAATAAACCTCACTTAGAAGAGAGTGTGCTATTTAAAAATAAAAAGCCATTCTATTTATCTTTAGGTTTAGAAATCATCCTCTGGGCTTGGGCTCCTTTCATCACAGAAAACTAAGTATATAGGAGCAACAGGCACATGCCATGCTAAAGGACATAATATAAACCAGGTTCTCCATCTAGCAACAAAGCAGCTACCCAAAAAAGAGAGCAGTAAGAACCTGTAACACCACACTACACTCCCATCAAGAGCCTAACAGAGGCTTGCTACTCCTGAAGTCCCAAACATACTGTGCTTAGATGTATCGCCATTGATTTGTGCATCAGCACAAGCAGCACTGCAGTTTTAGCATTTCCTGAAGTTTCCAAAATGGAATTTTCAGAAGTCAGCAATGTTCTTAGCACTGTATTTTGAGGTATATTTATAAAAAAAAAAAAGTTAAAAGCATTGAGTTTGTTTGTCCTTGCTCTTTACCTTGCACTGTATTTCTCCCCATACCTTTTAATGCAGTATTTGGAACAGTTCTCTATTCTCTCCTTAGGATTCTTTGGTGACCAAGAGATCAGCCCTTTCAGCAGCCCATATCTTTATCAAATAACAATGTTGAATTGTGTCTGTAATTGAATGTCCCCAAATTTTCAACTGCTAGGAGCATGAACTTTCTAATACAAAGAAAAAGAAATAACACCTTGCCCTTCCTTAACTTTTCCCTTTTCCTTGTAGTCAATACCTAGGCCCACTGCTCAAGACTTTGAGGCAACTCACCAAAGTTAGGGAGGCCGGTTTCATGGTTGGACCCAGCCTCCAGATTACCAGTTGCTGCCAGCAACGTGACAGGAGTAACTGCCACCAGGTGACACTGAACATTTGTGCTGATAAAACAGGAAAACATGAGCTTGCTCAAACTGAAGGGAGAACCAAGCACCTGGTTTTGTTATCCCCAACAATATCAGTTCAAACAATTCATGGAATTACAGAGTCAGGCATCTTAGAAACAGCTATCATAACCTTGGCTATCATAGCCTTGACACAAAAAACCCAAAACCCAAACAACCCAAAACACCAATAAACCCTACCAAAAAACCCCACCCAAACCAACCAACCAAAAGACAAAACAAAACCCAACAAACAAACCATGCCCCAGTCCTCAAAGTTTCCTAGGAGTCTTTATTTTAAGAGTTGTTGGTTTGGAAGTTTTTTGGGGAGTGTTGTCTGGCTGTTGTTTTGTTGGGTTGGTTGGGGTTTTTGTAAATACTTCTGCACATATCCCTGGATCAAAAAGATGTCATTTGAATCAGAATACAAAAATATTATTTCCATTTATTTGGCCACCTAGAGTGACAGTCATCATGAACAAGTGCAAACCCATACATTTTAATATACGGCTTTAGCTTAGGGACTCTGTAGTTTGATGCTCTGATTGATGAACAATTTGAAATCCTATTAAGACAAAGTAGCATTTTTTCTCCTTTCATGATCCTGAGACTACTAAGTTGTACTATTATTTAAGAATATTTTAAGTCATTAAGTGGAATAGTGCAAGTAAGCTTAGGCACAAGTTTGTTACCCAATCTATAATATTATAAGCAAAACCTATTGTTCAAAGATAAGCAAACGCACAAGTCCAACCTCACTGGTGTGGCATGCTTAAATTGCTTCCTCAAAAAAGCATATGATCCCTGACCACTAGCTAGTAATGCTGAAACATCCAAGCTATTCAAGATGTAGAACAGCTAGATATACAGGACTCCAATGGAAAGGCTGATACTAACAGACAAATATTCACACAAGTACTGTTAGAATGACAGTGATCTTGGTAAACCAGCCCCATACTTACCCACTTTCTACAGGCTCCATTCCAAAACACATCCCTTATGAAATAACACTTTTGAATATTCCTTTTACAGTGGTAAACTGCTAAGATATATTATTATTTTTTAAAATTAAACACCACACACACACAAATAAACACACAACCTACCCAAAAAACTAAACAAAAAACATGGGGGGTAAATTTTTTCTTCAACTTGCTGCAGAAGATTAAGGAGCCTAAAAATCCTTCTCATGGTAAGCACCACACCCAAGAATCTGCATCAATACATTCAATTTAGATAGGCTGGTCAGTACTACACACAAAACAAGATACTATTCTAAACCATACCTATCCTGGCAAACGTGAACAGAATCAGTTACACATGCACAGAGGGGGGCAGAAGATAGCAGAGGCAGCTGCAAGCATTGCGCATCTGGGGGCTGTTCGATAAATATTCTCAGGAAACACCCTTTTTGCAATAGTTTTGAGTGCCTGAAAATAGTAATTTAGAAGAAAAAAAAAAGTCATTATCTGCTAGCTGACATTTTACTGGAAACAAGCTTGAAATTTCAATAAATCAAACAAGTGACTAAAAACAAAGCAAGCACTGGAAAACAATACTGCAACCAACATACTCATGCACACAACACAAACACACCAGTTACTGCCATATTGTACCGTGCTCCAGGCAGTAACACTGGGAAACACACTGAAGACAAACCAACAGTATCAGCGGGCTGTATTTTAAACATATTGACCGAACAGTATATCTAATTGAACATCTACAGCAATTTTCAGGTAAATCATTTCAGCGCTTCCCCTATCTACTCAACATGGCTTATTTTCTCTTGCACTCTATAGCCTTTATCTACCTTAACTGCCAGACAAAGTATTTTGGATAAAGGACTGAACTAGCAAAAACGTCAATCAAATTACCTGACTACAGTTTTGTGATTAATTTTTTTTCTTATAACTCTGAAGACTGAAACAATTTTTAGAAAGGTGTGTTCTGGAGCCAATTTGGTAAGCTCAAAAGAATGTACAACCCAACCATCCTCAAAGCACAACAAGTCTTCTCACTTTGAACCTTCCCATAGCACAAGATGTCCTTATCTTGTTACATGCTGTTCATGCAGAATAGCTTCCAAATCATGCACAAAGCATGGAGAAAGAACATTCGTAACAGTATTTAACAGCAATTTATTTTTTTTCCTGGAATTGCACTGCTGTACTAGTCAAAGGCCCCCAAGGAATATTCGTGTATTGAGCTGATTCACTGGGTAAGTAAGAATCAATCTTTTTGAGTTATGCAGAGTCTTGATAGTTTAATGAAGTTGTCAAAATAGTAATGACTTATGCCTGTCTTACTTAAGCATAATTCATGACTGCCTCACCAACTGTTCTGCATCATGACCTTTATTGTCAGAATCAAAGAGAAAAAAACCCCCACTATCTTCTTGCTGAATTAAAATAGTTCAAGAAAGTCTATCAGGTAAGACTTTGGGTTTACGGTGTCTAACCAGCCACTACCAAAACTCAGGTAGGAGACTGCTGTAGTTGAAATAACCACCAGTCGGGGTGGTTTTGGTTTGGGTTTTGCTAAATATGAAGGCACAACCAGAATGCTTCCTAAGAAGTAATTTATTCAAGAATAACTTATTTGGCTTACCATAAATATACTTAAAAAATACTGTTTGCCAAGGACATACAAAATGTAAAGGAAATAAATGCAAACAGGTAGTTACAAACTCCAGTACACTATACCTGCTAATTTAAGAGCTCATCTAAAGCTAAATGAAGCCAACGATTGAGGAAGCATGGAATGTAATTTTCCAAAAAGACTTTGAATATTATACAAAGCCATTCTCCAATGTTTACAGAGAAATCCTGAACCAGAGCTCATTTCTCTGATGCTCTTGTTCAGAAAAAGTCCGTGCTTCTGGGTTTGCAGCCAATCTCAAGGATTGCCTGCACACCTTCCTTAGCCCGGAAAGTTTGTAACCAATTGACTGCAAACTTGCTGCAGACTTGACTGCTTGTCCTTCCAGGCTAAGGAAGAAGGATTTGCAGCTCTTCCGTCTTCCTGGAGCATGGGACTCTTCTAGGAAAATGGTACACACTTAATACATCCACCATTCACTGAAAGACCCTCACTCTAAATATTTCTTTTTTTTCCCCCTCCTTTTTTTGAAAAAGTGCAGTCTAATTAGAAACATTAATGTACAAACTTGGATCATCAGCAAAACCAAGAAGGAAAGGAGAGTTGCTTGGAAGAAGAAAAAAAAAAAACCACCACCAAAGACAAGACATTCTCTGCTTTATAAAACCTTTGTGTAGAATACAAAGAGCAAGAGTAAATGTGTGCCATGGGTGCTGCTAGCTGAGGAAGCCTAGACTTAAGCATAAGGCATACAGACATACGTAGGCAGAACATGCAAGTAAGAAATTACTGCAAGAACAGATAAAGATATAACGCACGAAGACTGAGGAACAATGGCATATCCTTCTCCATTTCAGATTTACCCAAGTTGAAAATATTAATGTTATTTTCAGAGCACATCTTCACTAGTCAAGGGCAGACTAGATGTTAGTGTGAGAACCAGAACAGTTATATCTGCTTCAGACACATCAAGACAAGAGAGCAGTTCACACCTGATGCCTTGCCTACAGCGGTACTCTCCAAACTGCTAAGATGGGTCTATGTGACCGTAATGGTAGAGGTACACAGGCAAAGAAAGATTTATTAGAAAAGCAGACTGACATCACTATTAAAAGCACACTGTGAGTGGCTCTCTATACTGATACTAAACACAAAAATATTTAAAGCAGCTCTGAAATACTGACATATGCATTTAAGAGATCTACCCAAAAAGCCTATAGTGACAATCACTGCCTTTTCTTATGACGTGATCATGCCAAGTTGTCTATCTCAAAAATATGATGCCTCAGGGTAGAGGCAAAGAAGTCTTTCAAGTTACCTCCTCTAGAACAGAAATTAGTTGTCTAGTTTAAAGAGATGTTATCTCACGCTACGTGAAGGAAGAAGCCATACACTCCTTACAACTCTCCCCATCAGATGTGTGTGTGCATAATTTTTTCTACAGTTTACTTTAATTGCTACCACATTCCAGCATTCATTTTTTTTAGCTCAGGGCAACCACTGTTGTTTCTGAGCTAGCTACACAAGTGACTGCCAAGTTGGGCAAGAAGCAAGTCAATGTTGCTTTGGCATCATCTGGTTGTAAACATTTTCATTTAACTCTTAGATGAAAAGTCAAAGATAGATGAAGAAAGCTGGATATTACCACTGCTTACAAGAAACATTAAGAAAGGCTCCTTGCCATGAGAATGCTGAACACACCTTTAAAAAGTTGATCAGTCTAGCAGAGAGACATATCTAAACCCCATGATGCACCCTAACTAGACATAGCTTTACAATTACATGGCTATTTGCTTCTCATTTCAATATATATTGCAAAAAATCTATACTGAACTTCAGATTGCAAGCCATCCCCCTTTAAAAAAAACTTAAAAATAAAGGTTTTGTTAACTAATTCATTCTCTCATATCCCAGGTTCTATGATTGATTTTTTGCTTTCTTTCCCCTCTGCCCTCAGCGAATTAGCAACTAGCAAACCCTACTGTAAAACCTACTCTGGGATTGCAGCATGAACGACATCCAGCAGCTAGCTAGCAATTTTCTTCCTCAACAATCCATTCACATTTATAAGCTCTAAACCTAGTTCAGGGAGCCATCATGTTACATGCTTAAAAGTTTCTAAACCTCTGGCTAGACTTCATGAATTTTGAGCGTGTAGAAAAGAACTGTTCTATCAGAACAAGATCAAGAGCATGGTTTGAGGCACAATATGACAGAGCAAGCACATTATGTTTTTCACATTCACATTTCTTCTCATAACAAATAAAATGTTAACTTTACTTAAGTCTAGTAATCTCAAAAAACTCCATGCATTTCTCTTAACTGACAGAACACTTGCTCTGAGGAACTGCTTTTGAAAAACAACATTCAGAAACTCTTCAGAGCTGGTTTTGGCTTAGTTTCACGTGATCCACAGAACCTTATTATATCACAATGCCTACATA
Organism: Zapornia atra; assembly: GCA_013400835.1. Taxonomy (NCBI): domain Eukaryota; kingdom Metazoa; phylum Chordata; class Aves; order Gruiformes; family Rallidae; genus Zapornia; species Zapornia atra. Next base: position 4,768 of record VZTU01014897.1, on the reverse strand, counting down.
TGCCAGGTAGGGAACAGGATTCATTATCCAAGTCCAGAATAAAGATCAATCTACTCCCGAGAGATAAAGGGATCAAGTGAAGCAGGCAGATAAGAAGAAAGATGTTGAAAGCACAGACTGGTCCAGCACTACATTGCTTCACTGTACAAAACCCCACCAATGTTCATGACATTTCACAAGAACACTGAAGAAAGAGTATGCAAAACAAGAAGTGACTTTGGGAATATTTAGAGAAAACATCTTCCAAACGGCTGAGGTAGTATGGTAGAAATAAAAAATATATTTGAAGTCTCAATAAACTGCTGTAGAGAGTACTGCATCTTAACCAAATGCACACAGTAAGGCTTTGGGGTTAACAGTCACATTGAAAAAACGGTAAGAAACCAGTTGATCAAGGTGTAATTTGCTCTTTGGTGCACTTGAGATGTCTCCTTTGTTAATGGCACAACCTTTATGAACTGGAAAACCAGATTTCAACTGTTCTGTTCGAAATAATTTAGACATTGTGTGATTGTTTACACAATAACAAGAGATCACCTGTCAGTGATGCTCTAAAGCAGGTCTGTAAAGCGTATGACTCACTGATTGGGCAGGCCAAAGAACTCATTTAACTGACCTCTCTGTCCTCACCAGAGCACATTTATCGGCATGCTGCCAACACCACAAGGTCCAAAAGTGCACCCAGCACTTTAAAAATGAGGGCTCTAGCTAGACATCACGTCTCAAATGGCCTGAGCAGATAAAAAAAGCACCAATTGCTATAGATACTGATTCTGCTATTCTTAATTCTGCATGGCCTGCAAAGGCTCCAGCCTAAACCACCTTTTCAGATGAGTGTATTTAGGAATTAAAGTAAAAAAGAAAGCCAGCTTGGTGGATGGAAGACAAGTCAATTCCAGGGTTTTTTTTAAAAAAAGCTATACACAGAGTGGTAGTATGGAGGTATCGGGCAGCACTGGTCTAAGGACTTCAGTCTGCAGCTATCAGCTGACTGACGGCAACTGCTGAACCCCAAGAACCTGCATGTTCAAAACATCTCTACTGATTGTTTCTCTGTTGTGGCCACACATCAAGTGATCAGCAGTAGCCTGGCCACACATCAAATGATCAGTGGTAGCATCACTATGCTTAACTGCTGTTTGAGGAGAGGAAGAAGAAAAGGGAGCGTGAAGAATACACATACTGCAACTGCCATGCATTAGCAGTTCAGGAGGAGGAATCGTGTGACCCCACAGCACACAAAGCTGTCAGTGGCAAGGCACAGGCAGCTCGTACTGCAATCAGCTGAGAAGACTTGGTAGAAAGCGGCAATTCTGTCCAGAGTAGTAACAAGATGTACAATAGCACTGAAGCAGGAAAATAAGATGCTTTAGCATAGAGAGCATGGCTTTAAAATACTCTGAATGGAAATTTCAAAATCCTACTCACCTGTGTGAGTTACATACCCCGAATAAATCAGCTACCTCTGGTACTAAGAGCAGAAAGTGAACAAAAATTTGCAGATTGAAGGACTAAATGTGAAGAGAATCGTGTGGTGCAGATGTCACCTTTTTTTGCTATAATGTACACAACTGGTAGACTGGGTGGAGGGGGTGGTGTTAATATGAGAGATACATAGGGTATTTTGGTACTGTATTTGTTTTGATAAAGCATTTATCTAAAATAACTTTTTGCATTCATTTGCCATTCCCCATATCCAATAACAAATTAAATTCTGGTAATCAAATTCCCTAATTGGTTGCATTCTGCAAATGGTAGGAAGTCCCTTAATCAGAACAAGAAACATTTTCCTTTAAATTTTCATTACCAGAGGAACTGACAAAACCACGATGCATACTTTTAAATGGCAGCAAGGCTAGCTGCTTACTAAGAGGAAACTATGTCAATAAAGACCACAAAAGCACTTTTTTTTTTCCTGGCAACTACTCCTGAATCTCAAAACAATTCTTGCTCTATTTTACTATCTGGACTGTGATTTATGTGATAGCAGGTAAACAGACTTTGCTCCGTAAGCCACTGAAGACCAGATGTAGGTTTAAGTGCAAAAGTCCCACCAACACATTTGTTCTATCAAAAGTATCATTTTATCGGGTACCTCCTAGAGGCAAATTAAGGCCAGTCCAAACTTACCAGTGGAAGAACAAGTACCTACTCTGCCTATCATACAGACACGTTTTTACCACCTGCATCTAAACCCTCTGTACTAGCAGTGTCCTCATGCAACCACTGTAGTTGCCAGTGCAGCTGCATTAGTCACTACACAACACGCAGCTCCTGGAGGCATTTTAATTTTATTCTCTTCAAACAGTTGTTTTTTAAACCATAATGCTACTTTTGATAAATACAAATCCATCTCCTGAGCAGAAAAACCCATACTCTTGCACTGAGCACAACAGTCCTTTCAACTACCCCTAAGCCCAAGATAAATACCCTGGAGGGTGCTATTTAAAAGAGGTAGAGCCATAATACATATTATTTCCTGACACATTTGTTCATCTGATTGTGCACCTCATTCCAGATGCCACAGCCAAACAAGTGACTGAAGCCATTAGCACATCTGCCAGCTAGGAGACAAGAAGGTACGGAGGAGAGACAGACTTCAGAGCAAATAGATTTCAGAGCAAATTTCTCACAATGGCTCTACAGGCATAGTAAAAGTGAGTGATGGTCAGTTCTCAGTTCTGGGACAGGACCATTTTCTCTGCAACCACACAGAACCAGGGACAGTGACATGGAAGCCACACTAGAGCTCCCAGTTTCACTGCAAACATAACACAAGTTTTCAAGCTATCTTAGACAGCTTCCGAAGTCCTCCAAGAAAACAGTTGTACTAACGCAACTTTTCCACAAGAAAACGCTAGAAATACTTGCCCTCTTCCCCAGGAACTCTAGCAAAACTCTGTGGTATGATGAATAGCAAAAACCATCCTAGAATGAGTAAGCGTATAGTGGCGAAGCAAGAGTCAGAGAAGTACAGGAAGCTGCTATTAGCAAGGGGCAGACTAAGAGCGTGAGCCTTTCTTTCTGGACTTGTATCACACAAGTCATACTGTCATTTACCAGCAGTAACAAAAATATCTACAATATGCCTGTGCACACAGTAGGATGGTTTAATAGCTTGGTAACATTGAAAGAGAATATTCCTAATTTTCCCTCTTTACTGAGAAACTATTCTTTGGGCTTACCCTATCCTGTGCTCTTCATCTACTTCCTCTGAACCAAGTAAATTCAGTTTTACTTACTAAATCAATAGAAAGCAAATCTACAAAAAATAAAGAAAGAAATTAGTTTCCCGCCATTTTTGTGAGTTAAATCAACTTAGAGAAGTGTTCAAGTGCCAGAACCAGTGCATGGGAGGAGACCCAGACAGCACAGCCATCAACAGGAAAGGGAAGGAAGAAAAACTCCTTCCTTCAGCATGAAAAACAAGCTGTGAGAAACGGCAGAACTCGCCATGAAATTCAAGCCTCAGACAGCATCATAATTTTGCTCTTCTCATAAGCCTTTACCCCAATGACTCAAAATGAGTAACGTTCTGTACACATACAGATTCACTGTCTACTTTTCTCCCCCCACCAAAACTTCTTAGCATTAAACATACACGCTTACCTAGATGCCCTTCAAGTCTCAAGATCAAAGTTGTAAAGGACAAACGGGAGTCACTGTGGTTCTATAACCCACAAAGCCAGGCAACTGTACCACACCACCACATCAGATTTTTTTTATTAAAAAAGATATATGGAAAAAAACCTAATTCATTTGCAGAAATAGCAACTTAAGTTTGTTTACTTCAAAACCGAAGTCTCTGAAGTTCAAGTTTTTTATTTGTCAGCTTTGCAACGGACTCGGCTTTGAAAACACCACTTTTTATGTGCAGGTCTCATTAGCTGACGCTGTGCCTTAGTGTTTGTGCTCTTTGGAAAGTGGTACTGTCTTCCAGAATACATTTATTTCAAAAGCAGATTTAATTTATGCATTCAACGAAAGCATACCAATAACAACACTTAAGACAAAGTCTGCTCCCGCTGCAGGCATTTTAAACTACTGTATCTCTTAATTTCAAGGAAGAAAAAAAACCCAAACAAACCCCAAACTGTACATAGTTGGAGTTCATTATGTTGCGCTCCACAGAGTTACTACACTAGAAAAGTTGGGGAAAAATATCTCCCCGGACGCGTGTTGTTCCAACACAGGTATTTACTACGCTTGCAGGCTCGGCTCGCCTCGCTGGCTCTTTGGCTGGAACTCCATGCCGCGGCATGGAGAAAAAGGCAGAAATTATACAGGGAAAAACGGGATTTCATTGGCACGGCGATGGTCCCGAAGGAAGGGCTGGCGCCTCTTTGGAAGGGCAGCTCTATCTGAGGAGGGCCGAGTCGCGACGGACGGCACACACGCCATCACGTGCATCCTGCAAGCAACGGCTGGTTTCGTGCCGGGGACCGGCGCTCCCCCGCCGGCACGGGGAGGCGGGCGAGCACGCGGTGCGGCTTAGGCCACGCCGCCGCCGGGGACGGCTCCCGGCCCCGCAACGCCCGCTCCCAGCGGCGATGCTGCGGGAACCGCCGAGCGCGGCCCCCTTCCCGGAGCCCCCCAGACAAAGAGTGCCGCGGCGGCGGGCCTGAGGGGAGGACGCGACCCCGGGCGCGTTCCTCCTGCTAGAGGCCGGCTCTCGGCGGCGAAAAGGGCGCCTTCCTCCTCCTTCTCTTTCTCCTCCCTACCCGGGACGGGGACAAAGGAGAAGCGGGAGGGCTGCAGTGTCCGGTGG
>VZTU01014896.1:0-13240 GCA_013400835.1 Zapornia atra | reverse complement strand
CTACGATTCTGTGATTCCATGAAAAGAAACCTCAAGACGATTTACAGTTGGTTTTATTTCCCCTCTCCCAGCCTTACTCATAGTTATTCTAAGTTCACCAGGTACAGAATTAAGTAGTACAAAGAAAATGTTTAAAAGACACATGTTACTAATGAAAACGGGACATATTTTTCTGAAGAACTGGCTGCTGTTTGTTCTTTATATAGGTGATCTGTATAAAGACTCAAAGCCTCTGTCAGGCTTTCCCTGCAGGCAGTATAAATTTGTCCATTATGGCCATTGAATCTAATAGCAAAAGCTATTGTTTCCTTGTGTTTATATAGGAAGGTTATCTTCTAGGTTGGGACTTTGACACTCACAATAAGATAGATCGTGCTAGATTTTCCCCTTACTTTTTCCCAATCTTCAGGTTGTTTCAGGTCTAAGAGCTTCACGAGTGAGATCGACAAGTACAGATTTTTAATACTAAAATGCCTAAACGGTATCTTGGATAGTAACTAAAAACCAAAAGGGTAAGAGAACATGCATCCACAAAATGGGTAGGAATAGAATCTGCTGTGAGGAAGCTCTAAGTGTTAACGGCTGGGACTTAATGAACAAAATTAATTAAAATCATGATTAAGAATAAGTGATGATAATACATCCCCAGATCTGAAAACCAAAAAGGTTTCTGAAACAGATACAGAAAACTGAAGAAATACCTTCTGAGAAGACACAGTGTAAAAAAACCTGGCAAATCTGTGCTAAAGTCATGCCATTGTTAGATCATATTGGGTCAGTATAAACATTTCATAGCTGAAAATTGTGTTTATGAGCACAGGTAGATGGTAGTTTGGTTCTTGAGTAGATGTTAATTTGCGTAGATGCATCTTTTATATTTTTTTATCAGTTGAGTAGAGGCATAAACCACACTTGTAGAATGTGATTTTGCATGACACAGCATTCTAAATGAAAGGCTTGTTATTGTTTTACGTAACTGCAGTAGGGCTTCTTGTCCTCAATTATTCTCAGTGTTCGCGTAGCTTCCTGATAAGTTTTAAAGAGTTACTGTAGTTAATTAGCTTCAGATACAACTTCAGATACAGTAATTCCTGACATCATAAACTAATTCATAATTACCACTAAGAAACACTTGACTATCTGGCTCCTATCTTTGAAGCATATCACAGTGGTGTGTTGCAGAAGCTTTCAGGACACAATGCAACTTTGGTGTCCCAAGTTGCTTGAGTAAGTTCTTGGTAGAGGCCACTTCAAGCTATTTCTGAATATACCGTGAACTGGGCCTGCTGAGGGTCCAGTAGTTTAGAATACTACAGGAGAGAATTCCTGATTTGTCTAGTATTTCTTCCCTAGCATGTGGAGTCACTATGGCAAAAACAGGAACTTTCCTTGTTCCACTGGGAGTCAGCACACCGAGCTGATGGTTTCATATGATCCACACTGTCCTCTGGCAAAAACTGGCATTTGAGAGTAACCAAACAGTACCAGCTTCTAGATAATGTGTAAGGTAGTGTCCTCTACTCAAAACCTGTCTAGGAAGGATGAGTGGCAGTGACCTTAACTGTCCATGGAATTAATTGTGTATTTTTCTTTGGTAAAAAAGGTTGGGATATTCTGAGTAATGGGGGAAATACTGCATATAGAATAAACAAAATAGCATACAGACCTGAGACATAAGCCAGGCTGAACAGAATGTGGTCACTACTAACCGTAGCCAGATTCTATAGAGCTACCTAGGAGGGTTTTTTCTGTTCATTCCTCAGCCCTCTGGATTACAGGAGAATGATCGCTCTGGTGCAGTGCTGAACACAGTCCAGTGTTGTGCATTTACATTTATTGTACCAGTGTAATTAGTTCCATGAGTTTAGATATTTTTTTTTCATGGTACCTGTAAATGCCTCCTCAGTAATAAGTTCACACTGAGTCAGGCTTGACCCCTGTAGAACAAGTGCACAATATATGTTAATTTTTAGCCTTGTGGCACAGTAACAGGCCATTTGGGGATATGCCTCAGAGATAAACAATTGTCCTGGTTTTGTCTGGAACAGACTTAGTTTTCTTCCTAGTACCTGGTATAGTCCTGTGTTTTGGATTTGTGAGAATAATGTTGATACACACTGATAGTTTTAGTCATTGCTAAATATAAACAATACTATTGTATTGAAGCTGGAAGTATTGTTGAGGACTGTTCAGTTTCCTGTGCTCTGACAGTGAGCAGGTGCACAAGAAGCTGGGACAGGGCACAGCCAGGACAGCTGACCTGAACTGGCCAAAGGGACATTCCACACCACATTACATCATGCGTGGTATATGAGCTGAGGGGATTGCTTCTTGGGGGCTAGATATCATCAGCAGGGGGAGAGTGATTGCTCTGTCCATCACTTGTTTTGTATATTCTTCTATTACTGTTTTTTTATTCTGCCTTTTCTGTCTTGATCTCAACCCATGAGTTTTATTTTTTTTTGTTTCTCATTCCCATTCCACCAGGTTGGGGGAGGACTGAGCAAGCAGCTGTGTGGTGCTTAGTGGCTGACTGGGATTAAACCACAATAGCATTGCAGGAGTTATTTAACGAAGCTCAACAGTTGCTCCATAGCTCTTGCTTAGTATTGTCAGTGTTGGGTTCTGTGCTTTCTAGCAACCCATGTAAGCAGGAAAGTTTATTAGCTTAGGTGTAGTGCCAGATCTGTCCAGAAGATCTGCATCTGTGTTTACACAATGATACCCCTGCAATAGTTCCCACTTTGGAGGCCAGGACAGTTGAAAGAGCAGTGCAAGGGCTGAGATGAAGAAATCGTGTGATTCCTTCCCTAGCTGCAGATGGAGCCAGTTGGACTATTTTTGCCTGTGTACTGCCTCTGGCAGGGATGGAGTTAACTTTCTTTGTAGTAGATTTATAGTATTTTCTTTATAGTGGCTTGTATGGTGCTATGTTTTGGACTTGTGGCCAGTCTTCATAAACACTGGTATTTTAGCTGTTGCTGAGCAACACTTGCATAGTGTCAAGGCATTCCCCTTTCTCTGCACCCTCAGCAAGTAGGCTGAAGGTGGACAGGAGGCTGTGAGGAGACACAGCTGGAGCACCTGACCAGAACTGACCAAAGGGATATTGACATTCCGGACAGTACAATGTCATGTGCAGCACTAAAACTGGGAGGTNGGGGGCTGTGGATTGCTTTGTTTCCTTTTGTTTCCTTTTCCTTATCAAAATGCCTTTATCTCAAACCACAAATTTTCTTACCTGTGCCATTTGGATTCTCTCCTCCATCCCACTGTGGGGAGGGGAAGGTTGGGCAGTGAGTGAGCAAGCAGTTGTGGTGGTACTTAGCAGACTAGGGTTAACCCACAAGAGTAGGGTACTTCTGAGAATGGGAGCGTGGGTTTGCATGTTGAAGTTGGGTCTGTGTGGATCCAGTTCAGATACGAGTGGCCAAGCAGGTATGTGAAGTGGCCTGTGCTCTTCAGAGCTCGGTCAGTTGAATCATAGCCTGCAGCTGTCAGGATTGGCTCCAATGCGCCTTCCCACTGCTGTTAATGTGCTTGTATTGCATTCTGTTACTGTGCATGGTTGAGTTGAAAGTTTCATATTGTTCTTCCTCTTTAATTTCTGAATGCAAAAATAATTAACCCTCAGTAATTCAGTCCACTGCTTTCTGGTGACTTCAGTATATGTGAATTTCCAGTAACTGTGCCTATAATTAGTAGTTAATAATAACTTTTATATCTGTATATGTATTTTTCAGCGGATCAATTTCTAAGTGGGATTCCAAAAGCATAAATGGTTTCTAGTGTTAGGCCCTCACTTTAAAAAAGGCAATTGAAAAATTTCAGAAAACATTAGTACCTTTCAGATCTCAGACTGAGTTATCTTGAGATATGCTACAGACTCTGTATTTTGGAACAGTGAATGATACATAGTCTCTTGAAATGAGGCCTCTTCAAAGTTATTAACGGCTGAAAATCAAGGCACCAAAACAACTACTTCTTGAAAACTCCAGTACAAGTAAAAAAAAAAAGTTTAAACTGTATTTTCAACTTGTTAGCAAATTTCAAGACAATTGTTTTATTACAGGAGATTATCAATACTCTAACCAACTTTTCCTTGATTTTAGGAGCCATCCTGATGTACATAGATACAGTGTGGAGACAGTCCAGTGGTATCCTCATGATACTGGCATGTTTACGTCCAGCTCATTTGATAAAACCTTGAAAATATGGGACACAAATACTTTACAAGTAAGAGATTTTCTACAGTGTGCAGGCTTCTTTGTGTCCTTGTTACCCATTCTGTATCAGCAGTTTGCCCAAAACTGAGGAGGATCAAGCATGGGCAAGGATGCAAACCAGCCAGCTGTAATTCTGGGTGCAACCGAGGGCAGCATGGCTCTGGTATTGGCACATACCTTAGTGAGTCTCTTGTCTGCAAAGACATGAAGGCCTGAGCTGTGACAAAGTCTGGGAGAGTTTCTTCCTGCTTTTGTTGTGAACAAGAATACAACTAGGTGAATTTATGCTATGTAAACCTGTCCACCAAGCACTGGTCTGAAGTTTATTCTTGGGAGTTGTTGAGTGCAATGGTAATGTATGTCAGGGCTTGCTAATTTTAGTAACCAAGGCCTAAATACTGTTTTTGAAGGACTGCTGGTCTTGGCATTCAAGGTCATTAAGTCCAAAATTCTGCTGTTGCAAGTACTATAGGTACCACTGCTAAAATTTGGTGGAAATGATAAAGAAAATGCTAACCAGTGTAACTGGCTTTATTAAACTAAACGGATTCTGTAGGGTTTTAGGTTAGTTTGACTCATTAATCCATGTATCTAATTGTTAATCAATTCTGAACTACAATTTACCCTGTTTCAAGTATGCATGTATTAATGGATATACACTGATGCTATTTGAATGTCGTTCCATGCATAGTGAAAGAATTTACAAAAAAGAGAGGTCTGTCACCCTAATGACACAATAGAGAATAAACTTTGACTCTTTTTATTTTATCTTTTTTCTTTGTGAGGTCTGAAGCTGTCTTTGCAGGTAGTGAATCTTCTCATAAATGCAAAGTCCAGATCACTTTCCAAGTATTTCTGTGTTCATGTAAAGGTTGTTGATTGACGTATTCTGCCACAAAATGGTGTATTTGAATTTGACAGACAACTTAAAATTAAACTTGGGGGTGTTTATAATATGTATGTACACACAACATTTTGGAACAAATCAACAAAAGCAAGTGTGCCTGAAAGTAATTATACTGTTTATTCAAGCCAATATTATGTTTAATCAATTCTAACATTCAGAAAGGTGCTAATAACTCTGTATGGTTTTGTGTTGGAGTAATTGAAAATAGTATGTGCTGTTTGGGAATGCCAAGAGGCTTCTAAATCTAGTTTAAAATGCCTCTTTCCTGTTGACTTCTGTCTTCGTTCTGTAATCTTGTTTGCTGTTGTTTCTTGCTAGCTTCCTTTGATGCTTCTGATTAGCCAGTTATCATGGTCTGTCTTTTGGTTCATCTCTGGGCTCTGGCATAGTTCTAGTGTTGAAAAGAGACTTCTTTGCTTTGTTTGCATGATCTGGTTTCTGACCAGAAAAGTTGTTATAAATATGTAAATAGTAATATTTGTATTAGTATCATTTATAGCAGTTACTTGAAAAATAATAACGAGGATTTACAGTCTGTGGTGCTGTGATTAATTCAGTCTTTTTATTGTCAGCCTGCAGATGTATTTCACTTTGAGGGAACAGTCTACAGCCATCACATGTCTCCTATTGCTACAAAGCATTGTTTAGTAGCAGGTACGTATCTGTTTTCAAGAAATGCCCTATGTGTTTTGGTGCTATAGTAAAAAAGCAAGTAATCTACAGTAGGGACTTCCTTATCTTACTTTACGTCACTTGAGTCTTCATAAGACATAAGGTATTTGGTAAAATAAAGATTATAGGTTAGTCAAGTGATGTCAATGAGACTATAGCATTTGTTCTTCTCAAATAATGTATCAATTGCTTCTCCTTCTAGATAACCTAATTATAGTTAGGATTTACCTTTCATTGCATAAGTCAGCATTTAAAGGTTATTAGATCCAAATATAGTAAGTTGTATAAATTGGGTAGTGTGCTTACATGTACACAATTTAACTTTTTAAAGATAGATATTTAATTTTTAAATTTCATAATACTGTCCTGTTTACCCCAAGTTTCTGAATTTTGTTTGTTTATGAGAAACGCACTTGGACTGAAAATGTAAATCTGTTAGTAGACTGCCTTGCTCTATCTAAATGAACTGTTATGCTGCTAACACTTTTCTTCTATTTCTTTGCTAAGATTTCTTGTTGTTGTTCTCTGAAATGCTGGGGTTTTTTAGCTGTCTTTGTTTCTCTTGTTACAGTTGGTACCAAAAGCCCCCAAGTACAGCTCTGTGACTTGAAGTCTGGATCCTCCTGTCACATTCTGCAGGGTACTTTTTAGTCTGAAACATAAATATTAAACAATAACTACTTTGAGTAAAACAAGTCCTGTAAAGAAATGGTGTATACAATGTATTCTTTGTAAGTAACATGACTAATTTATTTATTGCCAGTTGTGAAAGTTACACAGTGGCAAAAGGTTATTCTGGATGTTAATCTAGTGCTAATGAATTGGGAAATACAAATGTTCACTAATGAACAGTTATTACGAATGTTTGGGAATTTGATGACCTAATCAATAGTTATTAATATTTATTACATGGTTAAGTGTAGGCATTGGTTTCCTGTTCATGGAAATTCAGTATGGGGTGCTGCTTTAAAAAAAAAACCCCAATAAGCCACTACAAAAAAACAACCCCAAAACATAACAAAAAACCGTAGGTAACAACCCCACACCAACAAAGCAAAACAAAAAACCTTCACTATTTGTAACAAAATACCACATTGAGATGCTTGGTTAGATTTGGTCAGAAGTTTCTGTGTAACAGGCAAGATACTATTTGCTATAGAAGGGCAGTGTATAATCCTTTGTATTTAACGAATTCAGTAAACATAGAGGATTATTGTTGCATAATCCATTACTTTTTCACTTAATGAGAATTTGCCGTTAATGCCTCTTTTCCTATTGTTTATTTTTTGGAGTATGAGTATATATGCACGTGCACAAGTGAAGGCAATTACAGGGTGAAAGGTCATCATGCTTCAAACCAGCAGGGCAAGAACCAGATCTGATCTAGAAACTGCACAGATGTATTAGCTGAGACACAGCAATGTGCAAATGCAACTGTCTGTCTTCATTGGCCAACTCGAGCCTTAAAGCAGCCTAGGTGCTTTCATGTGATGCAGAGCTCAAGCCAGTAAGTCTTTCTGAACTGAATTTTCCACAATGGGTGTCCCACGTTGTGTTTCTAGAAATGAGAACACCAGGAAGTGCAGATGCAGGAGCAGTTGCCTAAAGAATCAGTTTGGTTTCAGCAGGGCTTCTTTATTTTGGTACAAGAGTGAGTGCCTTCCAGACACAAGGTGGTTGTGTGTATATACACAGCCTGGTAGGGTTAGCTCCAGTGCAGTAACAGAAGAACAAGTTGGAAGCAGATTATTTTCTCCCCTAAACGTGATCAATTAATTTTTTTATAGAACTTGAAGCACTCAATAGTGTCTTGAAAATAAGTGTGACAATTTCTCACATAGTCTAACTCTATCAGCTGAAATGGAGTTAAATGCTTGGCTGTAGTTTACTTAATGTATCCAAAAAAATGCATCTGCCCTGAGCCTTCCAACTATAACCTGTAGTACCTGTAATACAGATATATTTTTTTCCCATTATCCTGGGCATCATAGCTCTTTGATTACTTCAGGTAATGGAAAACTAACTGCTAGATGTACCACAAACAGGACGGTTCACCTGGCTCTAAACTGCAATAGCAAAAACATATTTGTGTAACTTAGTTTATTTTTCAGCCATGTGTTTGTTTCTGTTATTGCATGACTCATGATTGCAGTCTTTCCATTAAGAATACCTTGCACTTCCTATTGTCAGTATTTGTCTAACACTTCCTAAACTTTGCAAGGTTTAAATTGTGTAAGTGTGTGCACATATATGTGTATATATATGTATTACTTGCCACTAAGCTGTACTGGCTGTGACATTGCTAAAAAGACATTTATCATACTGTCTTAATATTTCACACCTAATTAGGGGAAAAATATCTAATTCAGGACAATAGTACGTTAGGATAAGCTGTGGTGCTGTGAATAAAGTTTTGATCGTATGTATGTTATTTTCATTAAATAGTATAATAGTATGTATTATATTTTTATTAAATATTTTTAAAAGATTTGAAGGAAAAAACAGATGGAAGGTTCCTTCTGCATGTGAGAACACCAGTGCTAACACAAATGTTTTAACAGTGCTTAAATTAAACTCAGTAGCTGTGACTGTGCTATAATGTGTTTCGCCTAGGTAAAACCATCTTTCCTGTCAAAAGTTCTACTACATGTAATAAATATACAACATTTTCAAGCTCACTGCAATCCCACTGAAGCATGATTAATAAAAAGAAATAATGTCCTGCCCAAAATAATGTATTTTCACAAATTCCAAATTTGTGTTACAGTCTAGATTATTGTTCTGGATTGATGGATCCTATAGAACAAAGTATCTGCTTTCACTTGTAGTTATTTACGTAAAATGGTATGTATAAATATTTTCCTAGAGAATCATATAATTTTTCATGTAATTTTAGGTCACAGGCAGGAAGTACTGGCAGTGTCTTGGTCCACACGACATGAGTATGTTTTGGCAACAGCAAGGTAGAGATGTTGCTGGACTGTTATATGCACTAAAAATGTCTGATGGTAAAATTTAATATATTTATTGTTCATGCATTTTGGAATTCAAAAGCAATTTTAAAGTTAATCCTCATTTACTTTAAGCTCTTCACAGGTTTTTAGATCTTGCCTACAAAAACTAAGCCTGAAAAGCTTTCAGTGGTGTTTATTTTATAGGAAGACTTAACAGAACTTTTAAATTGTAAGTGCATTTAAAGGTATAGGAAAATTATAAACCTTTATAGTGATACTTCTTACTGTTTGTTAGTATACATATTGCTAATCTGTTTTATAATGAAGTAAAACATATTTAGCTCAACGTACCATCCTGCTTAGTCATTCTCAGTTATGTCAAAGAGCAAAATGTTGGTAGGTTAGGTGACAGGTATTAACTTCCCAAGATGCAGTAATTCAGTGAGTATAAATTGTATGTTGATACTCCTGAACCTTATTTTTTTTTCATTCCAGCCACTTTCAGCCTAAAAGATCATCTTGGCTTTCCTATACATTTTGTGTCTATTAGCTTTTTATTATAATGTGACATTTCTCTCCCCATTTGTATGGTTTTCTTCTTTTTTTTTTAATTGTGGAGAGGAATGGCCATTTTATAAGTTGAGAGTGAAATTTGAGCAAGTTGATGCCAGAGTTGCATACTTTTGGCTTCTGATGCCAAGCTTCTGAAAGGCTAAACAGAGTTGGGAAGTTTTGTAAGTGTGATTTCTTTGTTTGTTTTTGCAAGTGAAAACTTGCTTGTTTTTCTATCACAGAAATAGCAGCAAATGCTTATTAAACACTGACCTACGTCTCCTGAAACATTTTGCTTCCAAGTCATAGAACTATAAATGCATTTATCTATGTTGTCCTGTTGCCATATGATAATTGCATGTTCAACACGTTTCTTACGGCTCCATTAATTAATTCAGTGCTATAGTTGGACTAATCTTTCCTAGTAACTCAGTTTGCTATCTCCAAGACACATGTGGGCAACAGCTGGCAGCATGTAGAGAATAGAAGAGGTAGTGAGGAGAAACTGACTCATACAGCTAAAGATGGAATCTGGTCTAATCTTGCATATCATAAGACAATAGAAACTACATAACAAAAATGGACAACTGCAGGCTTTTATAAAAACAGAGCTCTTTCTATGCCTTTGTAAGAATATTTCAGTAAACTACCTGCAGTTTGTTGCACACTTCGTAGTCAGCTCAAACCTCAGTGGTATCTCAATTCATGTACTTAAGAGTATTTGTTTGTAGCAGTCATGTGTTGTCGGTGTATTTATTTGGCATGCGACTTGGAAATGAACAGAATCTGTAGTGGAGCACAAAAGAACAAATTAGCCATTAGCTTTGTTAGGCACAAACCACATAGGAAATAACTGTTGATTTTGCTTTGGTATGTGAATACTATATATTCCCAATATTCATGCATTGATATAACTTCAGAACACACAGTAAAAAGCATATACTGCTACAGTTAGATGACGGCATATCTAAGAAGCAGCTTGGTTGAATAGATCTTACATCTATAGAACAAAGAGATGCAATTGTTCTTGTTTATCTGGTGGGAAGGTGATTTATGGGGTTACTCTGTTTTGGTTTGGGTTTTTTTCTTCCTTTAAAACAACAGTGAAGTTGCTGGGGACTGTCCAGATAGTGTCAGTAAATACATCTACACTAATGACCTAGTGATATTTTCTATTAATTTACCACTTATCTATACATGGGAGTCTCGTGGTGCACACAGACGTACACTACTGATGCTCAAATCAAACTGCACATCAAGGTGGCCTAAAAAGTGCATTGCTTGCCATGTTGCAGTCTTAGCATGTGCAGCATGTACCAACTACCAACTGTTAATCATCGCTTGTGTTGCTGGCAAAGATGCAGAGCGAGCAGAGCATGAGATGGCAGTCTGGGAACCAGAGTGAATCACAGCAGCCTGAACCTTGGTCTTTCCTTCCTTGTGCCTCCATGTTAACGTAGACAAAGCCAGGCAGCTCCTACAGAAGCAAGCCCTCAGTGTTGCTCTGAGTCCGCAGACAGCAATTACAGGCTGTGTTCAAGTCAGTAGCTACAGTTTAATCAACAGAAGAATTAGCAGGTTTGTTCCTAGTCTCTGTATGTATGCAAGGGTGTTAGTCTTGAACAAAGAGGTGTTACTGAGTATTGTATTGTAGACAGAGATTCACTCTTAGGTGCCTGTGGTGTGCCGGTTCTGTTTATTAATTTATGTAAATGAATGTCTGAAGTCTGTTTTATAAATCCTTTAATGAAATTCTGTTGATTTGAATGTGACTGCACAACAAGTACTTCAGAGTAGTTGCTGGACCAGCGTGAGTGCTAGGTGTGTTGGGTAAAGACAATTACCGAACCAGGGTACACACAATTTCCCTAATGTATGCAAATCTGTTTTTCTTAGTGCTGACAACAGAGTAAAAATATGGGATGTGAGGAGAGCATCTGGATGTCTGACTACGCTTGATCAGCACAATGGTGAAAACTCCAAAGCATCTTCTGAGGCAGGTAATACAGACTATAACTTGTGGTAATCCATTTGTATCTAGAAATATTCTGAAATCAGCAAGTAGAGGTGATAATCCCATTGCTACCTACTACATAACGCAAGCCATTGAGCTTTATTCAGTTACTTCTCCTATAGAGATGGTGTTTCTGGTTGGGGATCTTCGAGATCTCCTTAGCAACTGTTCCAGATGTTTGGGGTTTTCCCCCTGAAATGGGAAATTTTGCCATCAGTTATATAGGTGGAAGAACTCATTCCTGCTGTAGATCAGGTTTCATATAAAGAACAATCAGTTTGTAAGATGTTCCAGTAGTTCATTACCCTCCTTTAAAAACACAGATGACAACAAGCAAAACCCAGAAAAGCACATTCTTTTTCTTGTTTAAATTAGTCTTGCTTCCAATACAACCCTCTAGAATATACTTCTCATACGTGGTGTAGTAACATCAATTAGATTTCCTTTATACTGCACAAAGTATACAACTGGGTATAAATTTATGACTGTATTTAATTTTACAGCAAGCTAAATTACAGTCTTACTGTGGTACAGACAGTGCATTAATGGTGCTTTGTATCAGATGTTACTAGCTACAATGGTAACATTTTAATGTATCTCCAGGTCACATTTCCTTACCTAAAAAAACCCCACCAAAACTTAAAAGGAAGATTCTGAACTTTAAATTATGGTTCATGAATTTTGGTCAACTGGACAACTTTGGCTGGCAAAATGGTACCTGAGCAGTCACTACTATGAGGTAGAAATACGTAGTATTTGGAATTGAACCACAAAATTAGAAACTCTATCATGTCTTTCAACAGAGGGCTTTGTGTAGCATCAATTATGGTGATGAAAGCTACAAATCAGTCTGACTTGTTACGTGCAACTTAAACTGCATGTAAAAAAGCACATACGAATCTCTAAATTCAGAATCATTTTCCCAGTTGTACAGTTAGAGGGTAAGTAACTGTTTTAATAATCACGCTTTCTTCTATATAAACTGTAGGATAATAATATAGATCTTTGGGTTTGAAAATTTTAAATTTAATTGACATTCTAGAAATTACTGAGATGAAAATTCCCTAAAGAAATCTAATGCTTATGAAAAAAGAAAAAAATTGGACAATTTTTTTAATGAAAAAAAAAAATTCAGTGTAATCCCCAACATAATTAGTGCAAATTAATACACTCCTTTAAATGGTGTGTTGTCTTTAAACACAGCTTGCTTTTCTATTTTATTTCTCTGATATGTTCAGGATGATTTTCTGATAATCTAAAGGCAACCAGGTATACTAGGATATTAAAGATATTGAAGTATAGCTGAACTAAACCAAATAGAACTAACTTTTTCAAATAAAATCTTAGAAAAGCAGTTTACACACTTTAGTTATGGGAGAGGTCTAAGTTCTGTACTACAGTATAATGCAAAGATACCTTCCCTACTTCTCAGTGAGTTAATTTATGGACATCATAATTAGTTTTGCTCTGGTAGCACCGAGTAGGATTTTAGCTACTTTAACATGCTTAAGAATGTGCATGGGTGAACTCAATGGAGTTTATTTATACTACACTATAGAACAGACTGTTTCAGTCAGAAGGGACCTACAATGATCATCTGTTCCAACTGCCTGACCAATTCAGGGCTGACCAGAAGTTAGAGCGTGTTATTAAGGGCATTGTCCCAACACTGACAGCCTTGGGTATCAGCCACTTCTCCAGGAAGCCTGTTCCAGTGCTTGACCATCCTCTTGGTAAAGAAATGCTTCTTC
Organism: Zapornia atra; assembly: GCA_013400835.1. NCBI lineage: Eukaryota > Metazoa > Chordata > Aves > Gruiformes > Rallidae > Zapornia > Zapornia atra. The sequence continues at coordinate 164 of VZTU01014896.1, read as the reverse complement.
GTGTCCAGTCTAAACCTCCCTTGGTACAGCTTTGAACCATTCCACTGGATCCAAGGGAGAGGAGCTCAGCACCTCCTTCCCCAAATCTCCTCCTCAGGAAGATGCTGAGAGCAATGAGGTTGCTTCTCAGCCTCCTCTCCATGCTGTGATTAAGAGATGGGACA
>VZTU01014893.1:0-10835 GCA_013400835.1 Zapornia atra | reverse complement strand
GGAGCTTTTAAGGTGTGGGCGTTTTTGATGCTTTGAGGGTTCCCTCTGCAGCTGGCTCCACCCCTATCCCACCCCTCCGGGACCTCTTTTTCCCCTGCCCCCAGATGAGATTGAGCACGCCATGGTGTCATCGGAAGTGACTTCACATTAAGTGGCCGGGAAGAGACAGACGCTGAGAATAGAGAATAAATTCGGCACATCCCTCTAACTTTGCGTCTCTGCTCTTCCGTAGTGAGACACCTTACCATCCCACCGATTCCAGGCTGCATGCACAGCCATCGCGCCCGGCTGCTTGGACTGTCCCGGCTACACTCACCTTGAGGAGGTGGCTGCTGCTGCAACTGCTGCCTGGGCTACCCGCCTCCTCTTTCCCGCTGCAGGCTCTAGCTGGCCCCCCATGGGGCTGTTGGACGAACGAAGGAGCGGTGGAGCCACCCAGGCTAAAGGTCATATTGTGGGCGTTCTGCCCCCAGCGCCAAGGGTAAACCATGAAGTCACTGAAGCCAGAGCTGATGGGGACAGGCGGGGGGTGTGCTGGCTGCTCACCTTTCCCTCGGGAGAACGGTTTGATCGACGTGGTTTTGATAACGGAAATCAGGATGCGCTCCGGGGAGTCCTGGCAAAAAGTCACCGGGGGACCCGGCGGTAGCCTCTCCACCATCGCCACCCCGTCGCAGACACCAGCGCAGAAAAGAGGGAGTGGGGAAGCTCCACAATGTCTCAATTCAGCTTTCCCAGTCTACGTCTCAGGGTGGGGAAGGCATAAAAATCCTGCAACCATCACCACTTGTCACCCCGAGGTCTGCTTTAGCTGTTCATGGCGGAGGCGGCGACTGATCACGGGGCCTTACTCCCCCCCCCCCTTCCCCGCCCTTCGCAAAATCTGCGACGGCTACAGTCTCCCCACACCTTTCTGAAGCGGTGCTGGTCCCCGTTTGTAATCCCAGTCCCGGTGACTCCTGAGGAAGAACTGCTGTTGCACAATCCAGACCGAACCCGAGATTTTCCCGCGTTACGTTTCGCGCCTGGGCGTAACCAATCAACGAAACAGAAGCTGACGTCACGAAATTCGAAACTGACTGAGCTGGTGCACTGTTGGGAGTGTTTTGCCTTACTAAAACTCGTTTCCTCTGAGGAATCACAGCCTGGTTGTTGATTGGCCCGCTAGAGCGAGCGGGCGGGCGAGCGAGTGAGGAAAGGTTTATTCGTTAGTTCTAGTTTGTCGCGCGTTTTTGTTTCGCCGTTTAGGTGCTCGGTGGACGAGCTCTGGCGCATCGGGCTCTGGACGCGTCACGGGTGCTATTCAGGTATTTGGTTGCTTGTCATGCAGAAGAGATGCTAGAAAGCTCCTGCTAGGTGCTGAGATTTCGTTGTCTCTGTGGATTTGCGTCCTATTACAAAGAAAAGTCTTCCGCCGCGACCCCTTCTCTAGAAGTGGGGCGTTGCTGAGGACTGAACATAGAAACAGGAAGAGTGGACAAAGTCGCCACCAGGATGTGCTACTACCATAACCGAGATGTGTTTAAGACACGACAACTTTATACATCCCTATATCATTAACCTCCGTTATTTTACCCTAGTTCAGTTCATATTAATGATAAAATATATCTGGTTGCCACTGCAATTAAATTATTTGCCTTTACCTTGTTCTACTTGTACTATAGGATGTTATCTATACAATGTACTCTGTATGTTTCATTCTACCTAACTGCAAGTATCAGTTCTAGGACTTGTCTCAGTGCTTTAGGGAAACTGTATGTAAAAAAAAATAAGTTCTTAAACAAACAAAACACTGTAAGCGTTCAGTCTTTCATTATACTCTCTGAAAGGCAGGATGCAGTGCTCAAAGGGAAAACATTGTCAAATTCTTCTCTTCTCTTCTCTGGAACTGCCCTTTCTAGTACCAAAGATGATGAGGTGCTGCTAGTAGCGCAGAACTACAAAACTGTAGCCTTTCTGGAAACCTGGCCACTACTAAGTTCTGCTTACATGCTGAAGCAGAAGTTTTCAGAGAACAGTGTGTAACATTGCTTGCTACTGTCTTACATACTAAAATGAACAGAACTAAGGATGCCTCCTTGATAAGGAGGCATCTTATTTGCAGTTGCTGTAGTGCTCTGTCTGCCTCACTCAAATTCCCACTGCAGTCAAAAAAAATCTGGATGGTGACAGGGAGGAATGTCCAATCTTCTCATAGATGGGGAAAAAGCGAGGCCCATGATTTCTCTGAACTGCTGTCAGCCCATCCTTTTTATGCCTTCTAGAATTATCTTGTACTTTAACATACTAGAAGCTGACGAGTATAGATTAGTTAAATAATGTGCAAGATTATTTTTGCCTTAACATGTTCCTGTAATTTTGTTATTTTTCTGGGGAAAAAATGTATCATCCAGTAGCATTTAATATGTACTTTAAACATCTGTTTGGGGTAAAAGTGTATCTCTGCTGTCCAGTGCACTAAGGCTTTCTGAGTAGATGCAACAAGCGTGAGTGCATAAAAGAAGAGCTTGCTTGTGTAAGCCAAGGACCACCACTGGATAGTATGACTCTTCTATATTCAGCGTTCATAAATCTGTGTGCGTGGTTTATGGTTGTTTTGGGTGGGGTTGCTTTTTTTTTGGGGGGGGGGGCTGTTTTTCTTTGTTTGTTGTGTTTTTGTTTTTAAAGGTGAAAGATCTTATTTGTGCGACTACCCAGACTGTGGGAAAGCCTTTGTTCAGAGTGGGCAACTCAAAACTCACCAGCGTCTTCACACAGGAGAAAAGCCTTTCATCTGCTCAGAGAATGGTGAGCCCTGGGAGAATAACTTGTGGCTTTCAGAATCAGTGTCAGTCTAGTACTGGGAATATATGTATGGATGCTCATGTGGCAGCAGTCTATAAAAGCTTTGGATCTTAATTTTGGAGTAGCTTCTAGGGAAGGGNCCAGCAGGTCGAAGGAGGTGATCCTCCCCCTCTACTCTGCCTTGGTCAGGCCCCACCTGGAGTATTGCGTCCAGTTCTGGGCTCCCTGGTCTAAAAAAGACAGGGACCTCCTGGAGAGAGTCCAGAGAAGGGCTACGAAGATTATTAAGGGCCTGGAGCATCTCCCCCATGAGGACAGGCTGAGAGAGCTGGGACTGTTCAGTCTAGAGAAAAGAAGACTTAGGGGGGACCTAATTAATGTTTATAAATATCTTAGGCAGGGGATGCAGGGGGAATTGGCCAGCCCCTTTTCAGTGGTCTGTGGGGACAGGACCAGGGGCAATGGATGCAAGTTGGAGCACAGGAAGTTCCGCACCAACATGCGGAAGAACTTTTTCACAGTGAGGGTGACAGAGCACTGGAATAGGCTGCCCAGGGAGGTGGTAGAGTCTCTTTCTCTGGAGATATTCAAGACTCGTCTGGATGCCTATCTGTGTAATATGGGATAGGGAGCCTGCTTTGGCAGGGGGGTTGGACCCGATGATCTCTCGAGGTCCCTTCCAACCCCTACGATTCTGTGATAATCAGACAAATTTAGATATGAGGATTGCATGCTTGATTATATAAGCCAGGTTATCAGTAATTGTAAATGATCGGGAATGTTATGGGCCTTGTGCCTAGTGTGCTGTTTTCAACTGAATCCAGGTTTATGTGGAGTAAGGAAGGTTGAATTCAGGAGCATCTTCGTCTCACGGATGTCATGCTAACGTCAGCTGATGGCTTTCCTTAACGTGTTCTTCATTGGTATATTTTTGTTTTTAAGGCTGTTTGAGCAGATTCACACATGCAAACCGTCATTGCCCCAAACACCCATATGCCCGGCTGAAGAGGGAAGAACTCATGGTCAGAGTGAGTAAAAACCAGACAGCTGACAATAAAGCTGCAGCTGAGTGGCTAGCGAAGTAAGTTTCCTTATGGTGTGATCTCTTTCTAAACTTAAACACAGAGTGGCCTGAGAAAGTGTTTTATTCTTAGAGGCAAAAAAAAACCCCAAGCAACCAAAAACCCCTGCAAACAAAACCCAGCTGTTCCTTTAGCATGATTCAGCCCAGCCTTGCCTGTTATTAACAACTTTTAAAAGTGCTGACTCCTGGTTAAGACAAAGTTCCTCATGAGGCTTTCTCATCTGTTTTACCTTCTCTACTTACATGCATTTCTTTGCTTGAACAACACTAGCTAATACCATGTTAGGGCTACAGTCATACTGCTGAATTTGCATTTATGTGAGGAACAACAATCGTGTATGCACAGGGAGAGCTGACTGGTGGGAATACCATGAAACAAAGATCTGTGTGAAGGATCAGATGTCCCTTGGACACTTCTACACTTAAAATGCTGAATAAAGGAGGCTTCTGACAGCTTAAGTAGTGCCACAAAAGGGTTGAAAGAGGGGAGTGATTACTCATGTGCAAGAAAATACTTGGAAGGTCTTTGCTGTCTCTGAATGGTAGTTCTTACATAAACTGTACATAACTTAAAAGCATTCTCCACCTCTGATGTTGTAGATACTGGGAGACTAGAGAACAGCGTGCTCCCTCTTTGAAAAGCAAAACAAACCAGAAAATGGATCAGGAACAGCAGGACCCAATAGGATATCTTCAATATGATGGAGAGGATGATGAAGAGAAAAATAACACTCATTCAGCTGCTCACCGCCGCCTCCAGGAACAGCATGAACGCATGCATGGTGCATTGGCTCTTATTGAGCTTGCAAACCTAGCTGTGGCACCACTGTGACAGTAGCATAGGAACGGAGTCTGCCTTTACAAAATGGTGGTACTTGGTGGTCCTTAACCAGTTAGATCCTGGGCATAATCTAAGCACCTTATTTACTTATCATAGGCTGCTGTTGCGTAGAACTTATGAAGAATGTTGTCACCCCATAACACGGGGTGAGAGAGTTGCACTTTTTGTAAGGTAAAAGACAAATGTAAAGTTTAAGTAACTTGCAAATATGAAACTGCATAATGCAGGGTGGACAAACTTCATGTTGTGGGAAGCTAGATTTTTGCAAGGTTAACTTTTTTATTTGAAACAGTTTTCCCAGGAAGCACTTGCACAGCCTTAGCAGAATGATACATGTGGCCAAAGGTGGCTGACAAGAGGGAAAGTATTTGTCTCACTATATTAAGTGGTAGGTCTGAAGATACTATAAGCAGCAATGGAACCAAGTTTCCTAATGTTGGTATATTTCTACCTATTATCACTAAGGCAGAAGGCAAAGCTTAGATATCTCAACTTGTAGAGAGGAGGAAACTGCTTCATGCAGGAAACTGTAAGATAGTTCAGGACCTTCACTGCGACTGCTCAAGATATGAGACTTGATTTTGCTATTTTATGGGGTTTTTTTAATTTGATCTCAGCAGAATCTCTTGGCTTGAGTAGCACTTGTTATTCCTAATGTATGATGTTAGGAACTTTTGCGCACATTGTTGGGTTTATCTGAAAATGATTAGTCTTTCAAGGTCTAGACAAAAGTAAACAAGTGGTAACATTTTTCTTTTAGATATTTTTGGACCCTTTTTATGGTTTGGCACTTGCTTTTGTTACTACACTATTTTAGATCTCCTATTAGCAAACACTTGAGATTTAAAATATTGCTCTTCTATGAGTATTAGCAAATAGAAGCCTCCATACTTGCTGTGCATAAAACCACCTTATTGCTTTACCTCAGGATAACATGCCAATTTTGTGTTCACTAACCATAGCACAGCTATCGGTTAAACATGGCAAAAAAGTATTCACTATATAACCAGAAAATAGGCTTCCAAAGGTAGTTTTGATTACGTTAACTGTGTCATTTTGTATATTTCCTAAATAAACGAAGGTACAGAACACTGCTTCTCAAAACCCAGGATGGTGTTCTGAGTAGTGGCATGGGGCACAGGATAAGTTCCCAGCCAGCCAGCGGTTGTTTCTACCATTGTGAGCGCATACCGCTTGCCTTGGTGTGTCTGCAGGAGAGTTATGTAACCGATCTGCCAGGCCTCTCCATATTTATATTTCAGCCATCATCCTCCATACCACAGAGGCTTTAACCACTTGGCTTGCTTGATCGAGGCACACGTTTCGCATTCATGGATAATCTGTGAGATAGTGTCCATGGTCAAATCCACCCCTCGCTCACGAGCCCATCTATATATTGCCTCTTCAGGTTCTCACGATGGTCTCGGTTCATCATCATCTTTCATGACACGGACTGATTTCTTCGTGTATTTCTTCTTCTGTATAGGGGCAACTGATATTGGTACTGGTTGGCTTTCTGGCTCAGCTACAGGATTGGCCTCTGAGGTTTGAGTACCCATGGTGCTTGTTGTGGGGCCTGGAGCAGCTGCAGGGTCTGAGTGTAGCTATAATACCTGTTGTAAGGGTTCCTTCTGGCTCAGCTTACAGCGTTGGTTTCTGAGGTTTGGGTAGCCACAGTGCCTATGGATCTGTTTTTCTTGTCTAGGTATTTGCTCATGCCCTCCCGTACACCATGCCACTCCTGACCCTTCAGCCCCAGGGAGGATCTCTTGGCAATATTCTTGAAACAGTTGCTGGCAACACATAAGACCATAAAGACATTCAGGAGAGTAAGCAAGAGGCATATGCTGTTCTGAACATCCCAGGGATAGTAAGAGTTCTCAAAAGATGCTGTAACAAGCCTAAAGGAAAAAGGGTAGGAGAAAACACACCACCACACCCTTCCATCCCCATAAATTGAGCATGATTGTTAAACAGTGCTAAGATTTGTTGCCCAATAGATGGAAATGACAGAGGCCACATCGAAATACCCTCTGAGGCTCACAAACACAGATAACATCATAAATCAATATCACACAGTATAACAGAATTAAAAATCTGACTGCCCTCCCTGAAGTGATAAACACCATAACAGGGATTGCATAAAGGGGGTGGGGGTTCATATACCAGAGCCAGGTGAATATCATAGCTGCCATCACCTCTTTAAACATTTCCCTCAGCTTTAACACACTTGTGTCAGATCTACCATTACCCCAATCCTTTGCACCCCACATTGGGTGCCAAAAAGGACTGCGGTGGTTCAGCCCCAACCAGTGGCCAAGCACCACACACTGCTCACTCACTCCCAGAGGAGAAAGAGACAGAGCCTCCATGGGTTGGGATAAGGACAGCTTACTGACAAAAGCACTGTGAACAGAGAACAAGAACAGCCCACAGCAAACTTCACTCACACCTGGTGATGACAGAGACCAACACAAGGCCTGGCCCAACACACCAGCCACACTCAGACTGCCACAGAAGCACCCACAAGCACCCTTCCCAGCCAGCCCCTTTTATGGAGGAGTGATGTCAGGTGGTGTGGAAAACAGCCCAGGCTAACTCAGCTCACCTGTGCTGGCTGCTCGGGGAGGTTAACACTGGCCTGGCCAGAACCAGGACAATTTCCCAAATAAATGAAGGTACAGAACACTACCTAATGCTCTAAGACGCAGATAAAAAGCATTTAGTATTAAATCTTGTTACCTCATGAGTATTGTGTACTTTCAAGTACCATAGTCTCATGGTGATCCCTTTCTGTATTTTGCTTGGAAGGCAACCAGAGATTCCTAATATGCTACAGATTTTTTTTTTTCCAAATTGGATAAACTCTTTAGTTGAGCTACTGCTTTAGGTGATGTTAATAAGTCATATTTACTGACCCACTTGCTTTTAACTCTACCCTCTCATTGAAGGTCAGGAAATTCAGATAAGAATTCAGACTTTCCCTCTTTCTTAAGTGAGAAGAAAAAAAAATGTTCAATTACTTGATACAGACTGACTAGATGCATACAGCTGTTTCAGAAAAGCAGTCTAATTCTGCAGCAGAAACTGCAATTGTTGTGTTCACCCAGTTTGTTTAAAATGACGTATTAATGCACTTCAGTTTTGGTCTTTAAAAAATTAAACACTTTGTAATCATTTCAGGCTTGTTAGCCTATGTAAAACTACCTGGCAATTCATGGGTGTGGGTTTAGAATTTCTCGGTTACGTGCTTTTGACTGTTCAGTGGGCTGCATTACAAATAATCTAATCCCAAAATGAGTCTTGAGCATGAATCTGTTGTACTTGTGAGTCATAACTCGGAATTGCTTGTGAGTGCTATTTCACAGGGCACAAGACTAATCACCAGCCAGTTGCGGATCCAAGTCATAACTTAATTCAATAGAACTGATTTTCCCAGTCAGCTGTAATGATCTTGACAACTTGCACAATACTACTTTCAGTATGGCAAGTACACTGAAATCTAGATGTAGAAAAAATTCAGACAGCTCAAGTGTGTAACTGTGTAAGTTAACAAATTTTGGGTAAAATAACAAATAAATAACTGAGGTGGAAGACCGCCTCTTGTTTTGTTAAAAAGTGATTGCATACAAGAAATACTGGTGTTCTATGCTTCATAAGATTAAGCTGTAGTTTGGCATGACTTAACAGCAGAAGAATAAATATTCTGTCGTATTAATAGGTGCTTTGAATAAAAGTTGATTTAACGTTCAACTTAGTTTACATGTGTGGTGTTGGGGGATTTTTATTGTATCCCTTGAGGCAGCACATGTTCGTGCTTAAATAAAAAAACCCAACATGATTAATGAACAATGCATTGGACAGTCCTACTGCCATAAGCAAAGATGCTTCATGAGCCCTTTCCTTATATACACGTGCACCAGTCCCATGAATTGTAGGCATGGGGTGCCTTGGCCCAGCACTGGGTTCATTCCCCAGAGCCAGTTCTGCTGCCCAAAGGTGGCTCCTGAGCACTTGCATTCTAGGATCGTTACAAGGCAATGCTGCAGCATTTCTTATCTCATCAGCAAACTTCACTCCCTTACCTGGGAGTCCTTCTGTCTCTAGCATTCCTGTTTCCAGCCAGTTTAACCCCTTCTGCAATTGGGCCTTCTTGCCTTCCATGCCAGATCATTCCTTGGTCACAAATTACCACTGCTGATCAGTTACAATATGAATTTCTCCTACAGCGGTGTTTGGTAATTCTTAATCTTTCTCTTCCTCACTGCCTATCATTCTGACATAGAACATATAAGTGCTTATGTTTCCTGTTGATATTTGACATATTATAAGTTAACCTCCTCAAGCACGTTGAGAGGCCAATCTTTCTAGTAGTTCTCTGACCAAAACTTTGAGAATTCCTTTGAAACAAAGGCCAGATCTGACGTGATGTGGCAGCCCTAAACAAGTAGTGCCTAGAGCTGTTTCTCACACTTTTTTTCCTGCCTGTGCAACGTTTTTCCCTTTCTTAAATATGTTTTCACAGGGGCATCACCAACTACACTGATTGGCTCATCTTTGGTCAGCGGTGAGGCCACTGTCAAACCAGCTGTGTTCAGCACAGGGCAGCCCCGATCTTGTCTCACAAGAGACCACCCCTGCAGCCCCCCCACTACCAAAACCTTGCAGCAAAATTAGGGTTTTTTTTCATTTCTACAACGAGAGTGCTTATGGATGCTGGGATTCCCATGTGCTCATAGTTGAGAACTTTTTCCTGGTGAGACTAGTGTCTTGTGCCAGTGTTCTACAAAAGTGGATTCATTACCCGGTGTGCAGTAAGCCAATTTCCACACACGGGGGCGATATTGCTTTTATTCAGGCCTGGGATTTCCACAAATCAAGCACATCCAAAGCTGGCAGTTTTGCTATATTTATACACAAATTTTACAAGGTAATACACTCCCAGTTACAATGATTGGTTAGTAATTTACGTGTAATTATAATAATTGCTCCATATCTAACTGGGGAGGCTACCTAGGAGGCAGAACTGCTGCTTGGAAACAGTCTGGGCACTGAGGTTTATTTTCCCTTCCGCATGTCATGAGCAATTGCATTTGTGCATCACGTGTTTTACATATATATTGTTGCTGTTATTGGTTTTGTTACTATTTTTATTACTATTATTATTATTATCTTTCTTTGTTATCCTATTAAACTGTCTTTATCTCAGACCATAAGGTGGTTTTTTTCTATTCTCCTCCCTATCCTCTTATGAGGGGAGGGGTGAGTGAGCAGCTGCATGGTGCTTAGTTACCAGCTGGGGCTAAGCTATGATAAACATTTATTTGGTTTGGGTTGTATAGTATGGCAATTAACTGATAAACTGTCACAGTCTTCTTAAAAAAACGGTAATTTCAAAGAATTTGTTGAGAATGGTGTCGGTCTCTTCAATTAAGATTGGATTTATGTCCAATATATACTATTTCTGGAAAAGTCTGATAGAAATGTTCTTTGCAGGCATATTTTCCCCTAAGATCCGTTATTATTTTGAATGCTGCGAGCAGTATTTTTCTGGTCAAACTATTAAAACACTTTAGTGAAGTGGAGGTGCCTCTAATAATTCCTGACAAAATAATGTACCTGAAATTGCAAGAAAGAATTTGTTGTCAGTGGAGAAGCTGGACTTCCCTTTATCCCCCGACTTGTAGCCCATGTTTTTCAGTATGGGAATCTTCTAAATTCCTGGTTATATCCTGCACAATAGTTCCACGCCATGCTGAAGGCCCCAGTCCTACAGAGAAACTCATTAACATAGAACCCAGCAATACTGATTTCTTTAGCAAGCAAGATCAAATGTATAAGTAGATTGGCCTAATTTAAGTAAAATAATCTAATATAAAGTGAGTGAGTTTGAACAGGCAAGGCCCCAAGCAAGCTGCTGTAGCTGACCCTGCTTCGAGCAGGGAGGCTGGGACTAGATGATCTCCAAAGGTCCCTTCCTGCCTCAGCTGTTCTGTGAGTCTGTGAAGTTAGTGTCTTTTTGTTAGAATAGTAATCTTGACGCCAGTGATAACACAGGAAGATCATCATAGCTGTTATCTTCTATATGGAAAGGAAGGATTACGTCGCAGTTTTGTGTGGCTGGGT